>VMDO01003188.1:0-84031 GCA_007922755.1 Pedetes capensis
CTCTCTCTCTCTCTCTCTCTCTCTCTCTCTCTCTCTCTCTTTCTCTCTCTCCCTCTCTCTCTCTCTCCCCCTCTCGCCTGGACCACTGACGAAGCAAGAACTCTCTCTTTGTGACCACTGAGACCACCAACACGGAAGCATCTGCCCTTGAGGCAGTATAAGAGCTGCTAGCACTTAAAGCTGTACACTTTGGATTTTCTCTCCACCCTGATAAGGGCAGAGAAATAAAGAGCTGTGTTTGTCCCCGTAAGGCAAAAGCGCCCAAGGCTTTTCCTTTCTCCCATCTCTGCCAGCGTCCCGAGGGCTGCAGGAGTCCCTGCCCCTCACCCGAGAGTCCCTAGTGAATTGTGTTTAGTATCTGTGTGCATGGCAGCACCGCCCATCTGAACATCCAGGCTGGACTGGGAGGTGCACTCCCCACACCGGACCAGTCACCTGGACAACCTCTCTCTCCCAAGCCCCTGCATCGTGGGCTGTCATCTCCAATGCAGAAAAACCAACCAAAGCCATCTTATGGGGGAAGAGACATCTACTGAAGCTCACAGTTAGAGGATCAGCTGCACCAGGGCCTGTGGCTGACGACCTCTCAGCATGTTGGGGCAAGAGGCAGAGAGTGACTGGGGCCCTGAGTCCAGGGGAAAAAACTCCAAAGGCACGTCCCCCGTAAGTCATGTCTGCAGAGCTAGATCCTGCCTCCCAGTTTCCACAGCCTCCACAAACAGTGCCACCAGCTGGGGGCCATGCATTAAAGCACGACCATTGACGGCCATTTTATATTTCAAACTAGGACAGGCCCTTTGTGCCATAAAATGTGCCCTAACCACAGGAGTGGACTCATCCTGTAAGACTCGGTGTCCCTATCCAAAGTGTTCCCAATGAGAGACGGAGACCTGAGCCGCTGCAAGCACAAAGGATTTTATTGTCCGACGAGTCGGGGTCTACTCAGCTCCATCGAACGAGAGAGCGAGAGAGACCCTGAAATGCAGAAACGAGGGCTTTTTATACCCTTACAGAAGCAAAATGGCGGGTTAGCTGACTGGTACAACTTTGATTGGTCACATTGGTTGACTTTTAAACTGATTGGTTAAATCAAATAGCAAGGTGCGCGCGAGAAGGGGGAAGGTTTCGGCATTCTGAGACGTTGGTGTCAGCAGATATGGGCTGCCGGTAACAGGAAGTGGCAGCTTAAGATAGCTCGGGACCTCCCAAGTTGGGAGGGGTGGGGTCTCTCTGAGGCAGTGGAAAAATTTTCTTATCCTGATCTATAAAATGGCTTTTCTATGGCTAAACTGGGTTCTTCAATCCCATCCGTGGTCCTGGGATTATGTGGGACACAGACACCGAGGCGGGCAGTGGAGGAGCCTGCCTAGGCTTGGTCCTGCCAAGGGACACGTGGCATCAGGAAAATGCTGCTCCAGGCTGATGACGTTTTTTGGTTTTCCCTGTGAGCCAGGAGCAAGAGCCAAGTTGGTGGGCCAAGGCCAGGGTGGGGCTGGAGGCTGGGGTCTGCTGTGTGCAGAGCAGGTTGAGTGGAGTTGGACCCATGACACAGACAAGGTGGGGGCCTCCTTGATGAGTCAGCACTCCAGAAAGCCTGTGGGACAAGGCAGAAAGTAAGGTGCCCAAGCAGACATTGAGGATGGAGCTGGGAGGGAGCCCATGGTCACAGTGACTTTGGTCAGCCTCAGGGTCAGAGGACATGCCAGGAACACGGCAGAGGAGAAGCAGCTGTTAGGAGCCCCATTTCCTCTCCTTCTTCTGCCCCCAGCACTTCTCCAAATTCTTCTTGGTCTGCTAAGGAGACTTGGTCATGGGGGTCTCCATTCCCCAGTCTCCATGTCCCATCAGTCTTCAGGGTCTGAGATGCCACTCAGCCTGACATAATCCAGGCTTCCTGGGGACATCTGGGGACAGTGAGCTTCCTTAGCAGCAATACCTTTGTCGCCAAGGAAAGGACAACGGGGAGAAATCCAGCCGAAGCCTTCCCCAGCCAGGAAGGTGTTTGTGTCGGTTCTGAATGGAATAATACACAGCGTGCATCCTGCCAAATGCCAGCGCCTTCATTTTCTGATAACAAATGGCTGGTTAGAATCAATAACAGCTCTGTGCCGCTGGGCTAGCACACCGCATGAGGCCTTAGCGGCGGCCTGGCTCCCGCAGCACGGCTGCTCTGCCCGTGGCCCACCCAGCCAAGAGCACGGTGGCCCCTTACCTGGCCTGGCCGCGCTGCTGTCTAACCTTCATTTTTCCTTCTGCTACTCAGCTGCCCCTCGGAGCCACAGATCCACAGCTGGGTGTCAGATCACTTAGAGGAGGCGTGTGTCCCAGGCAGGGGAAGGAAGGAAGAAGCAGGGCCAACTGCCCACGCTGGAGACCTCACGAGGAGGAAGGCAGCCCGGCACTGAGGCTGATGTGCGGTGCCCGAGGGAGGCTTAGGGGAAGGGCAACTTAGCAGGCGTCATATGGATTCTGGAGCTGGCCTCTGGGCTGCACCTGTGGCTCTTGCCAGCTGGGTAGCCCTGGCGAATCTACTTAGCCTCTCTGTGCCACATGCTCTTGACTACAGATTATAGCGACCATCTCGTGGCATCTCCCGAGCATCAGTGGCTGCTGAACTGGTTCAGTACCCTTGTTGTTGTTGTTAGGTGCCGTAGAGTCAGTATCCGACTCATAGTGACCCTCACAGGGTTTTCATTGGCTGACTGTTTCGGGATTGCCTTGCGAGTAGATTGCCAGGCCCTTCTCCCATTTTTGCAGTGCTGGGAATTGAACTCGGGGCCCCAGAAACTGCAGCGCAGCTTACCAACTGAGCTAAATCCCAGCCCCAGTACCCCTGGCCTGTCCTTATTTCACTCACACACCCCAAAGGCGCCCGCTGCCTATGCCCCATGAGCTGTGGCAACTTCGGGCCTCCTGGCAGCATGCTGCCGTGGCCTGCCTGAAGGCTGCCCCGCACAGAGTAGGTGTCAGCCCTGTATAGATGAAAACCTTCCCTTGGCCCGGCCCTCCATGACTCAGGGATCCTCACATGGCCTGGGTCTTTCATGAGTGAGGGGTCCACAGTGCATAGGTACATCACATGTGTGCACCCACGCATGCCTGGTCCCCTCAGGTCCGCCTTGCAGGCACCAACCCTGGATACCCATCTTGGCCACTGCCCCTGCCTCCCCTCTTTGGGGTTCCTATGGGGCACTCAGGCCAAGCCTTGCCGGTGTCTGGCTTGGAAGCTCCAGGGAGCCCTGGTCACGATGTCCACCCATCTCAGTACAGGGTGCCCCCCCACAGAGATGGGCTGCACCGCCCACCCCCCGAGCCCTCAGCACATCTGCTTTGGTCCATCCAAGCTTCTGGCCCTCGTTCCTTTTCTGAGCCAGCTTGCATTGGTCCTCCAGGGTACAGATTTGAAGGGGCCCTCGATTCCCCAGGAAATGACTGGTCCCTCCTCCGAGCTCATAGCACTTACCATGCTGGCTGCTGGCTGTAAGGCTTCCCTCTCTATGATGAGGATTGAAGGATGCTGTACTTTTCTCTGCTCCTTCACAACACCAAGCGCTTGGCTGAGTGGGCCACCATAAGTATGTGTTCATGCAAGCTTGCCTGGAGGATGGGTGCATGGAGAGATGTGCGGGTGGATGGAGGGAGCTAGATGGATGGGTAGATGGATGGCTGGAAGGGGGATGGATGGCTGGAAGGGTGAATGGAAGTGTGGATGGATGGAAGGATATATTGGTGGATGGAAGGATGAGTAAATGGATGGATGGAAGGGTGGGTGGGTGGAAGGATGGATGGGTAGATGGATGGATAGATGGGTGGATGGATGGATGGAAGGGTGGATGGAGGGAAGGAGGTATGGATGGAAGTATGGGTGGATGGGAGGATGGAATGGTGGATGGAAGGATGAGTAGATGGATGGATGGAAGGGTGGGTATACGGAAGGATGGATGGGTGGATGGAAGGATAGATGGGTAGATGGATAGATGGGTGGATGGATGGATGGAAGGGTTGATGGAGGGAAGGATATATGGATGGAAGTATGGGTGGATGGGAGGATGGGTGGGTAGAAGGGTAGGTAGAAGGAAAGATGGATGGATGGATGGATGGATGGATGGATGAATGGGCAGGTGGATGGAAGGAAGGGCGAGTGTGTGGAAGGATAGATGGGTGGATGGATGGATAGATGGGTTGATGGAGGGAAGGAGATATGGATGGAAGTATGGGTGGGTGGGAGGATGGAATGGTGGATGGAAGGATGAGTAGATGGATGGATGGAAGGTTGGGTATACGGAAGGATGGATGGGTGGATGGATAGATGGGTAGATGGATAGATGGGTAGATGGAGGGATGGAAAGATTGATGGAGGGAAGGATATATGGATGGAAGTATGGGTGGATGGGAGGATGGGTGGGTAGAAGGGTAGGTAGAAGGAAAGATGGATGGATGGATGGAAGGATGGATGGGTGGATGGAAGGATAGATGGGTAGATGGATAGATGGGTAGATGGATAGATGGGTAGATGGTTGGATGGAAGGATTGATGGAGGGAAGGACATATGGATGAAAGTATGGGTGGATGGGAGGATGGGTGGGTAGAAGGGTAGGTAGAAGGAAAGATGGATGGATGGATGGATGGATGGATGGATGGGCGGGCAGGTGGATGGAAGGATGTGTGCATGGAAGGATGGGTGGATGAACAGTTGGAGGATGAAGGGGTGCATGGATGAAGGGAGGCCAGATTGGGCCGCCCCTGTGAAGGGGGTAGAGCTGAAGACAACTGGAAAAAAGCAAGTGCAGGAAATCTCTTTGTTCTCCCGGAATTTGTCTAAAGGCAGCACACAGATTTACAAAGATAAAACGTATCCTTTCCACTCCACCTCCAGGGAGAACAAAGGTCAGCCACTGAAGACAGGTTTAGACCTTTATCGCCTGGAGATGGACCACAGGAGCTACACTAACAAGCTTCACTAACTCGCCTTTATCTGCCACTTATTTGCCTTCCCACAAATTGCTAAAGACTCTGGGTCCTTTTCCTGCGTCATGGCACTTCTCTAAGAATTTATTGTTCTTTGTTAAAGATGCCACGTGAGCTAGAATTCAAAGCCACCTCTTAGACAAGCATTCACATCCCAGCTGTCTTCCAAATATGCATGAAACACACATTAACACATTTGTTTGTCTTTCTCTTGGTAACCTGCCTTTTGTCACAGGGTCCTTTCCAAATATGAACCTTGGAGGGTTGAAGAAAAATTATTTTTCTTCCCCCTCAAATTAATGGATGAATGGATGGATTGATGGACGAAAACATCAATGGAAATATAAATGGATGGATAGTTATAGGACTGGAGGATAAATGGATTGCTGGATTAAGGATGGAAAAATGGATTAGGTGAATGAGCAGATGGATGGTAGACAGATGGTCTAAGGATAGATAGATGCGCCAATTCTCACATCATCAGCTCTTATGGAAGACAGTAAGGGACATGAAAGAGAATGGTCTCTGCTGTGAAAACAGGGACCCCTCTAATCAATTTACAGATTTCACAGACCTCAGGCTTCTCTGGTTTCCCAAAGCAGTCTGTCTTCCCCGCCCCCTATCACTTTAACCCACTTGGCTTAGCTCTGGCCCTTGCTTCTCTACCATTGACCTTAGGAATCTCCCTGGCTCTTCTGTCCAACTGAATACTTGACACTGGCCCCTATGATGGCCAACTTAGTCTAGTGACCCCACACCCCCATGTGCATTACATCTTAGGTTTCAGATCCTGAGAATCATGTCCTGGTCTGCCTGGGACTCTGACACATTTCCCAAGGACAAAGAAGCACTTCAGGGGCACCTCAGTGGAAAGGAAACGGAGGAAGAAGAGGGTGACCAAGAAGAGGCCAGAGCTCTGTGCATGAGCTCACACTCTGGGGGCCAAAATACCCCATCATCTCAGGACAGGAAAAGAGGGATGGTCCTTCTAAGATGTGTGGAGTATGCTCAAGATGTCGCAGAAAGCCCCTGGGAAAAAGCATTGTTGTCACATGCCTAGAAGGTGCCTTACACATACTTAAGCAACTCCCAGAGACAATGATAATCCATCTCACCAATAGGAATTGAAGATATTGAAAAGGGGTACCAGGCAAAAGATGCACCTAATGTGGAGCCTGGGCCAGAACTAGAGTCTCGGCCTCTCTGATCCTAGAACTCTTGCCCTTATAGCCACCTGGACTGTGTCTCTAGAAAGATGTGGAGGAAAATCAACCTGGAAATGATGGCAAGGGAGAGGGAGGCACAGGCTGCTGGGCAAACCCATGGCCCTTTGCCTGGCCATACACACAGCCCTCTGGTGGAAACCAAGGATCAACAAGGGAGAAAGCTGCCAGGTCTCAAGCCTTTCTGTGGGGAACGCTCCAGAGCGGGCCAAGCAGCAGATGCTGGGCTCCCTGCCGCAGGGAGATGATGTTAGCCCAGTGGGTGACAGCGATTAATAGCTTATTTCTCAAATCAGCCTATTACAAATAATCATGCAGGCAGCCGTGGGCCATTAATTTGCACTGGAACCCAACCGGCACCAGCTGATGGGTGGATGAGGTCCGCAGAGATGCACAGGGTGGGGAATTTTTGCGCACAGGAACCACGGCTGTGAAGTGGTCAGAGCCAAGGACGGAGTCCAAACAATGCCCAGAATGGATCTAACACACAGGGAACCCAGCAGCCAAGTGACCACACGGGCTCTGGGCTTTCTTTGGAAGGTGCGAAGATGAGTCCAGCGGAAGTGGCCACCTGGCCTGTGTGGAGGGGGGCTCTGAAGCCCATGATCAGCTGCGTTTTCTGCCGTGGGCGATGGTGGAGAGGTGAAGCCACAATGGCCCTGAATGTGATGCCCATGGACCCACTGGCACTCCATAGGTCCAAAGGAAGTGCCTGTGGCACGTCACCACTGACGCTGTGTGGAGTCACCAGCACAGGGGAATGGCAGACAGGAAGTGACTCCATTGCCTTCTCTGCTGCTCACAAATGTTCCATAGGCAGTGCACAACCCCCCACCATCGCCTCTGCATTTGGTTGCCCCAACCCGCGGGGTTTTTCAACAGGGACCTAGAGTAGGGGCGAACGAATGGGAGGGACAAGAGACAGGAAGAACGAGAGCAAGACAGGGTGTCTGATCAAGCTCCAAAGTCTTTAATTTTTTGCTGTAGCTTATATACGCATGGGAGGGGAAGGGGTGAGGCAAAAATGTCACAAGGGTCAGGGACTTTCCAGAAGTCTTTAGTTCTTCCTGTAACCCTGACAACCGCTATCAAATGGTAATTTCAATTCAAAGGTCACAATGCCCTGTGACTCAGCATCTGCTATTTTCACCACACCCTGCACCTTTCCATCAGGGTATCTTGTAAAAGGTTACTTATGGGCTTGGCTCCCGGCACTTGGTGTCACTCTCCTGCAGCTGGGTGGTGACCCTCACGAGTGTATGCTCTTCAGTGGGTCACCTGAGCTGTTCTCAACACTGTCATCCACAGGACCAATGGTTCCCATCCACAGGACAGGCTCGATCCAAAAGCTCCTTCCTGTGGCTGATCGTTTTTCTTTTCCTTTAATTTCCACATGCGTGATTCATTATAGGAGCATTGTCATCTACTGGAGAACATACGGGAAACAGGACAGGGCCCCACACTCCAACACGCCCAGCTGCCCAGTCCTCACCCCACACAACACGACAACCACGCTTCCTTCACCACCCTCAGAGATTTCTATTGATTAAGGTGCTAAAGACTGTTGATGACTGATGTTGTTGTTGTTAGGTGCCATCGCATTGGATCCGACTCATAGAGACCCTCATAGGGTTTTCAATGGCTAATTATTTCGGGATTGCTTTGAGAGTGGATTGCCATGTCCTTCTCCCATTTTTGCAGTGCTGGGGATCAAACCCTGGTCTTCAGAGAGTGCTGAGCAGCACTCTACCAGCTGAGCTAAACCCCAGCCCATGACTGACAGTACTTCATAAAAACAGCAACACAGCCACCTGCTGCCCACGTCCCTGTAGATTTTAGCCTCTCATTCCATCCCACTTTCAGTGGGATGTGAATGGACCTACTTATTTCCACCATTCCTCTGCAGTTTCTCCTACTCTCACCAAGACGCCAGGTCCTCCACCATCTATTTACAATGTACACCTCTACAGCACCTTGCTTAACAGAGCTCAGGCATAATCTACTGTAATAAACATGGCCTTGGGTGACTCACAGAAAATAACCCGGGGAAGAGCGAGGTCTTAGTTGTACCTTTTGAATTCATAGGCAAAAGAGCTTTCAGAAAATCCCTCTCGCCATTCCTTCTTATACCAAGATCGTATCATCAGAGCCCCTTTCTCAGCCTGATTACCCCTCCTCAAAACACCACTGCCTCATCAGAGGGTAGGGAGCAGATTTAGGGTGATGGTGATGGAAGACAGCCCCGGGAAGGGAACCGGGTCACACACCAGGAAGAAAACCGACAATACTGCTGTGACTCGGATTCCTGCCAGAGGATGGGGCGAAGGTGGGTCAGTTATTTTTCTTTCTGAGGCTGCTTTGTATTCTTTCTCATTAGGAAGAATAATGTCTTGCCCTTTTTGCATAAAGCCAGGGACAACACGGATTTCCTTGATGATATTTAAGCCTAGGAAAAAAGAATTTACTGGGAGAGAAAGGCACAGCGCAACCTGGGGTCCTCTGTATGCAATAAATCCACTACCTATTGTAGCCTGTTTTCCTAAAAGCAAAGTGACTGCAGCAAGCGATTTTTATGATTTCTCAGATTGTGTTTAAATATTTCAGCTGGGAGTTGCAGTGTGAAGACAGACAATAGCCTGTCTGCCATAAGAGTTATTAGAGAAATTTGGCACAAATATATTTGTAGGGAACGAAATATGTTTGTAGAGATTATTCCAGATTTACAGTGATTCATGACGGATCGGAAGTGGCAGACGTCAGGAGCCGCCTGCCTCCCTAGCAGTTTCTGCACTAGGTTGAGTCAGAACAGAACAGCGGCTTCGGGGTGCCAGGAATCCTTTGCTGAAAGAATGCAGTTGGCCAAATGGAACAAAATGAACACCAGGAGCCGCCTCTCTGATCAGCAAAGTGCAGGCTACGCAATCTACAGTCAGCACAGAATGGCACCTGAGGTCTTGAGCCAGGGGGCTTTCAAGGGCTCAGCTCCTACAGGGGCTTCCTGAGAACCAGTGAAACCCGAAGGAGGAACTTTGTCTCTGCAGAGGGGCTTTATCTCTGCAGGGGGGGAGGTGACATGTGCCCTGCCCTTGGGTGTGTCTCCTCCCATCCTCTCTGCCCAAAGTGCCTCTTTTAGGGACCTGTCCTTGAGCCTCGGGGGAAGGACCCGGCAACCCACTCCCAAAAATCAATCCGCCATTGAAAACCCTATGAACAGCAGAGAAGCACGGACAATAGTGTTTCTCCTATTGTACAGAGGGTCACTATGAGTTGGATACCGACCTGACAGCACCTAACAGCAACAACAACTTGAGCCTCTGATCGATCCCACTCCCACGTGTATGTCTGGATGTGACAGTGAGGTAGAGTGTTAACCAGTGACAGCGTCTGCCAGGCGTAGTCTGGCGGCTCATCACAGAGCTGTCAAGCACTCCCAGGAGGGCTGGAGGCTGGGCGTCAAGTCCCTTCCATCTCCCCACAGATCCACTGCCTCCATTAGAACTTGGGAGTAGCAGTGTGAAGGAGAAACCCTTCCACCCTCCCACAATCCCCTCACCTAACTGGGCAGCAGGCTGGGATTTAGCTCAGTTGGTAGAGCGCTGCTCTGCAGTCTCTGAGGTCCCGAGTTCAACTCCCAGCACCGCAAAATGGGAGAAGGACGTGGCAACCCACTCCCAAGGCAATCCCAAAACTGTCAGCCATTGAAAACCCTATGAGGGTCGCTATGAGGCAGACTCAACTCAATGGCACCTAACAACAACAACAATAACTGGGCAGCGCTGTCTCTGAGCCGGCTGCTTGCGGCTGCCTCCTCTCCACACAGCCTGGCTTCTGCTGACTGCGGTTGGCTGGAAACGAGTCTGATTAATAAAACTCGCCAGTGCGCCGAGGCTGATGCTAACAGGCTCCCCACGCATGGGCCGTAGATTGAATCTTATCACCCAGGAAGGGCAAGAGGGCCTTGTTCAGAAGTGACAGCCAAGCGCCTCTGCCCTGCCAATGACAAATGGATTGCCATCCATCAACAGCGATTCCATGCCTGGGCCAGAAGGCACAGTGGTGCTAATGACGACCCCACGCCCCACCACAGTGCGGCAGGGTGGGTGGGATTGGGAGGGAGCACGCAGCCCGCTCTTGGCTGGCGACAGGGGTCCCCTCCTCCCAGCTCGTTGCCATGGAGAACGCACTGGATGGCTTTAATACAGCTGTGCAGATGCCTCCCACGAGACACGCCATGACAAGTTGGACTGGAAGTGGCGAATGAGCAGCTATAATCCTCACACTGTATGAATAAGTGATTGATTGGGCACAAGGACCGTAAACAGAACTCTGTGTGCTGGCGGCCGGGGCCCAGCGGGATGAGCTAATCAGCCGGAGAGACAGAGATGGTGCAGCCGCAGCCACTGGCTCCCGTCATGGCCTGGGGGTCCTGCCCAGAGCTAATGACCACCTCCTACGGGCCCTGCAGACACCAGGCCATGCCAGGTCCCAGCTGGCTCCACACCCACTGCTGCTTAAGCCCACCACATGTGGCTCGTGGCTCTTCTAAATAAAGGCTCTGTCTGCTTCTCCGCTCCCCTGGCCGGCGCCTGTGTGGCCTAGGGAAAGAGGCTGCTGGGTGTTTGGGGGAGGTGGGGATCCACAGAGGTGGGAAACCCTGGGACCTCCCACCAGGGCTCCCTCCACAGGGACTGCTCCCTGCACCTGAGGGCTCCCCACCCCCAGCCAGAGTGACCGATGCCCTGGAGAGGGCCAAGCGGCAGCCTCTCTCAAGGTTTTGGAATTGGGACATCTCCAATCGGCCAGCTAGAAGTGAAAACTGGAGCCAAATGAAGAGGCTGGCACCAAGACTGAGGCAGCGGGAGTCAGTGACCACGGGGAATAAAGGACAGAGACAGAGAGGGACTGGACACAGGGACGGGGCCATGGGCTAGAGGAAGTCAGTGACCACAGGGAATAAAGGACAGAGACAGAGAGACTGGACACAGGGAAGGGGGTCATGGGCTAGAGAAAGTCAATGACCACAGGGAATAAAGGACAGAGACAGAGAGAGGGACTGGACCCAGGGATGGGGGTCATGGGCTAGCGGAAGTCAGTGACCACAGGGAATAAAGGACAGAGACAGAGAGACTGGACACAGGGAAGGGGTTCATGGGCCAGAGAAAGTCAATGACCACAGGGAATAAAGGACAGAGACAGAGAGAGGGACTGGACACAGGGATGCAGCCATGGGCTAGCGGAAGTCAGTGACCACAGGGAATAAAGGACAGAGACAGAGAGACTGGACACAGGGAAGGGGGTCATGGGCTAGCGGAAGTCAGTGACCACAGGGAATAAAGGACAGAGAGAGAGAGAGAGAGAGAGAGAGAGAGAGGGAGAGAGACTGGACACAGGGACGGGGGTCATGGGCTAGCGGAAGTCAGTGACCACAGGGAATAAAGGACAGAGACAGAGAGACTGGACACAGGGAAGGGGGTCATGGGCTAGAGAAAGTCAATGACCACAGGGAATAAAGGACAGAGACAGAGAGAGAGACTGGACCCAGGGATGGGGGTCATGGGCTAGCGGAAGTCAGTGACCACAGGGAATAAAGGACAGAGACAGAGAGAGGGACTGGACCCAGGGATGGGGGTCATGGGCTAGCGGAAGTCAGTGACCACAGGGAGTAAAGGACAGAGACAGAGAGAGAGAGAGACTGGACCCAGGGACGGGGCCATGGGCTGCCCCAGGTCCTGAGTGTGACTGGACAGACTGTACTGCATACCCTGCCACAAACATGGTGGGGTGATCCCTCTCCTGCCCCTTGTTGGTTGGGTGGGACCCCACGGTTGATTCTGGCCACGGGTTACTGAACATCTTTTACCACAGCTGGGAAGAGCATTTGGCTGCCCTGGGGGCCCTCAGACAGTCCGCTCCCTCCTAGCTACTGCATCGCTGGCACAGCAAGGGCGGCCAGTGGGAAGAGTGGTCCAGACTCACAGCAGACGACAGGAGTGGACACCGACCTTCACTGTTCAGAGCCACTGGCCTCGAGCTGTTTGTCACTGCGTCATAACCCAGGCCCTCCCAGCCATAGGTCAGTCAATGGGAACAAGCACCCGCACCTTGAATTCCAAGCATCCCTAGTCATAAAGGGCTGGGATTTAGCTCAGTTGGTAGAGTGCTGCCCTGCAGTCTCTAAGGTCCTGAGTTCAATTCCCAGCACCGCAAAAATGGGAGAAAGACCTGGCAATCCACTCCCAAGGCAATCCCATAACAGTCAGCCATTGAAAATCCTGTGAGGGTCGAGATGAGTTGGATACCAACTTGCCGGCACCTAACAATAACAGCAACAACTAGTCATAAAACAGCCTCCAGCACGAGGTACCTCCTGGACCTTCGGAGGGCAGCCACTTGCCCGGCTCACTGGACTCTCACCAACCAGGTGCTGTGTCCCAAGCTGTGGGAGGACCAGAGGGACTCACAAGCAGCATTTGCTCAGTCATCTGCTAGTATGACCATCGCCATCACCATCCGCATGGACACTGTCATCCACACTGAGGGGTCACGACCAGCAACCTTCACAACGCAGGTGAGATGCAGCCACTCCCAGAGCCAGGGAGGAAGCGGTGGCAGTGGAGCGAGGCAGCCAGGTTCCAGATCTACCATGAAGACCGTGGGCTGCAGACTTCTAAGAGGTGGCACCTGATCCCGTTCCCGGGCCGTGGGCTGGCTCATGGCTGCTCTGGATAATGGCACCGTAAAACAGATCCTGTGCACCATCCAGGCTGGGTCCTCAACGTGAGGCATCCTGGCTGTGCTCCCTGGACTGGAAGCCTAGGACTGGGCACCTTGAGGCTGCCAGGCCATCAGGAAGCCAAAGCATGGGAAGAGACCATGCACAGGAGCTCCGGTCACAGTCCGGGTCTTTGAGTCATCCTGGGTGGACACCAGACACGAGTGAAGATGTCTCTCGTCTGCCTCAGGAGACTTTTAGGGGAGAGATGTGGCTTCTTCACTAACAAAGTCAGGATTAGTTAGGAACGGAGCCAGCACGCCTGGGTGACCGGCTGTGTTAGGAATGGAGCAAGCATGCCTGTGTGACAGACCAGGATGACTGTGCCAGGGACACAGTAGCTAGGAGGGAGTGGACTGTCTGAGGCCCCAGGCGCCACAGACAGGAGGCAAGCTGTCCCCACTGTACCCTGAATTCCCAACTCATAGCATCTGTGAATGTGTAGAATTGTTGTCCTTCTAAAGCAACAAGGCCGGGGGTGTGTTCTTACGCTGCACAAGAAACCAGAACGAAGGGCAAGCCACTGGCACATAGGAAGGACTGGCGAGGGACCCCGGCTGTAGACAAGTCAGTGATGCCTGAAGGCTTGCATCTGCAGTTGACACGATGGACATCTGAGTGGGGTTCAGCTGGGCAGGCAGCTGGGCAGGTGACACAGAAGTTGTTGTTGCTGTAGGTGCCGTCGAGTCAAGTCCGACTCATATCTACCCTCATAGGGTTTTCAATGGCTGACTGTTTCGGGATTGCCTGGGAGTGGGTTGCCACATCCTTCCCCCATTTTTGCAGTGCTGGGAATCGAACTCGGGACCTCAGAGCCTGCAGAGCGGCGCTCTACCAACTGAGCTAAATCCCAGCAACACAGAAGTAGAGATTTCTAACGTCACAGGCCATCGTTTGCGCATTAGCCCATGAAGCAGAAGCCATTAGAGATGGCCTGGCGTAGGAGATCCAGCAGTGGAGGCACAGACACGAGAGGACACTGTCCCGCCGGGACCGTCTCTTGGGATCCAGCCAAGAGGGGCTGGGAACGCGCCCAGGCAGTCAGCATCTGAGGAGGCAGATGCCGCCCCAACCTCAGCGAGGCCAGGGGTTTTCGAGGGCTGGCGGGGCGTTGGTGAGAAGCCTTTGAAATGAAGGGACAGGAGTTTGTTCCTGGGCAGCTGGGACCTGAGGAACATCCTGGCCTTGGGGCCAGCTTGCTTCCAGTGTCCGGCCAGCTGGCCACCTGGCATCACTCTGACCTTGGGGCCTTGTCTGTATGGCCCTTAGGTCTCTCGTTCTTGGCTTTGGTTATAGAGGAATGAGGCCAGAGGGTTTTTTCTCTCCTTTGGCCACTTTTTGCCAAGGGGCGGGGCATAGGCACCTTGGGGGAAGAAGCCCAATGCTGGCAGGAGAATCTTCCGGATGCATTGGGGTCAGCACGCGGACCTGAGTGGCCACCATAGCCGCGATTTTCTTCGCGTGTGTGTGAACGAAAGAGCTCAGAAATGGAATTAGGAGGGGAGTAGAGGGCAGAATGAGTAGAACTACACTGAGGGGCGCAGGAGGGGCAGAGCCAGTATGTGGGGATGGAGCCAGTGTGTGGAGGGATGGGGTAGGGGTGGGGGTTGGCCAGGAGGAGCAGCGGGGTAGCCAGGTCACACCGTTGTGCTTGTTCCATCCCTAACTAATCCTGTCTTATTAGTGAAGAAACATCTCTCCCTTAAAAGGGCACAAAGTCCCCCCTGGGGTGCAGTCAGGAGATCTAATTCTCTCCTATTTTGGAGGATTACAGCAGACAGATCTGCAGCCATACCACCCTAGCATCCAATCCCATCTGATCTCAGAAGCTAAACAGGGTCAGCCTGGTTAGTCCTTGGATGGGAGATTGCCTGGAACACCAGGTGCTATAGGCTTGGTTGACGGACCCGGCAACCCACTCCCAAAAATCAATCCACCATTGAAAACCCTATGAACAGCAGAGAAGCACTGACAGTAGTGCTGGGCACGGCACCATGTCAGGTAGTGTTTCATTGTGTTGTACATAGGGTTGTTATGATTTGGACCCAACTCCACAGCACCTAATAACCACAGGAACAACACAGTAGCCAGGGAATCAACCTATTATTTGATAGAGCCAATCTGTCTGAGACACTTCCTGTAGGCTCTGGTAAGTTCTTGTGAGCCAGGTTACCTCATAAAGAGAAATTTCCATTCCTGCTGTCCCAGGTCAACTCCAGCAGTCATTGCCAAGAGTTAGTAGTAAAGGTGCAAGCTGACCAGCTCTTTGCATTCGTAAGAGTTGTCAGAGATATGGGGCATGGGGGTGACATGGATGTCATCCTTGAATTCAATGCCATGGCATCTCTGGAGACACTCTACCGCAACTGTATCCTTCTCAAACCTTCTGCCGTTGTTGTTGTTAGGTGCCGTTGAGTCGGTATCCAACCCATAGTGACCCTCTGTACAACAGGGGAAACACTATTGTCAGTGTTTCTCTGCTGTTCATAGGGTTTTCAATGGCGGGTTGGTTTTTGGGAGGGGGTTGCCAGGTCCTTCTCCCAAGCCTACAGCACCTGGTGTTCCCAGGCGATCTCCCATCCAGGTACTAACCAGGCCCGACCCTGCTTAGCTTCCGAGATCTGACAGGATAGGATGCCACAGGGCTACGGCTGCAGGCAAACCTTCTGCTACTTTACTTTAATCCTTTATGAGTTTGCCCCAGTCTTGGGGCAAAATCTTTCCTTATGAAATTTCTTTCTTTCCATACACAACTTCCTGTGTCTTTTGTCCTTCTAAAATCTCTACTTCCACAACTATTCTGCGCCCTTCTTCTATAACCTTTTGTAACTCGTTCACACCACCTACAACATGCCCCTGGACCTTCCTGTCTTGTCCTCTTCCCTCAGTACATTTGCCTGAGACAACCCTCCCCCTATCACTCTTTATTCCTCTCATTTGAAACAACATTTCCATGTCTACATCTTTTCATAGTATCTCTGTGGTCTACATACTAATTCCTTCTTGTCTGTCCCTTTTTGCAAGATCTGTATCTTAAGACAGCAACACTGCAGACTTTGATATCTAGTTACATTAAAGCCCACGTGCAGAGGAGAATTATCTCCTCGCAGTTGTGGGAAGGTTCCTGGGTAGGGAAGGGAGGAGGAAGGCAGAGTTTAGGCCAGTAAGGGGCCCCAGGTGGACTTTGGGGTTTATCATAAATAAGACATGAGTTCCTGAAGCCGTGAGGGAGGTGGGTTGTATCTTACAGGAAACAAGTTCTCAGACACAGTAGGAAGAGCCCACTGTGATTTTGCTGTTTAAAGTTAGTTTGTCTGCCTCCTTTGTTAGGGAGGAGGCAGCCATGAGTGCCTTTAATCGTGGGTGCCATGCACGGGTGGTGAGGTATAATTGTTTATTTGGATGGGGATGTGTCAGGAGGGAATTAAGGAAGTTTCTGTTTTTTAGACTATGGGGCATTGAGAGGCAAGCAAGGATTGATCAGAGGTGATTAACTGACAGTCGGTGGGAGGGGTGAAGGGTTGGGTGTGTCTTTAGAGGAAGAGGAGGAGAGCTGTGGCTGGGGATTGGAAGATGTGGGCTTTCAAGTGTATGTTGTTGTTGTTGTTAGGTGCCATTGAGTCAGTATCCGTCTCAGTGACCCTGCGTACAACAGGTAAAACACTATTGTCAGTACTTCTCTGCTGTTCATAGGATTTTCAATGGAGGATTGCTTTTTGGGAGTGGGTTCCCAGGTCCTTCTCCCAAACCTGCAGTACCTGGTGTTCCCAGGTGGTCTCCCATCCAAGTACTAACCAGGCCTGACCCTGCTTAGCCTCCGAGATCTGATGGGATTGGACACCACAGGGTTACAGCTGCAGGCTTTAAGTGTGTACTTGTCCCAAATCTGGTAAGAGGTCTCTCTCAAGAAGGAGAACCAGACGCTGCGAAATGATCAGAAAAGAATGTGTGAAAATTGTGTCTGGGAATTGGCAAGTGAGCGGGAGAGGGGGGACTTTTAGAGGAGAAAAAGTTTTTCCTTTGACTTTGAATTTCAGAAGGTGCGTTCTTACCAGGATGGCTGGGGAGAGATGAACAGTGTCCAGTGAAGGGAGGAAGTGGACTTACCCAGTGCCGTGAGCAGCACCGAGGCTCCTGGGGTGAGACAGCGAGGGGTGTGGCCAGGGGCCGTGGTCAAGTCAGCCCTCAGTGTCCAGTCCCGGGGGATCAAGTATTGGGCAGCTCTGGGTGGATGCAGACACACCCCGAGAGGTCTGTGGGCAGTCCATCCTCCAGCGGCCCTTATGTCCACACTGGGGACGTGGCCAAGATGGAGGTCTGGGGTCAGGGCCCCATTTGGTCCAGTGGCCTGGAGTCCTGCACTGGAAGCTCGTCCCAGGCAGAGAACACATGGGGTGGGTTTTTCCCTGTGTTTGATTAGGCTTAAGGCAGAGGCCGGGCAGTTGCTACTGAGCTTTCTCTTTCTTCTGCTTATCTACTTTAGCTTAGCTGACTCCTCTCTGTTTTTGAAAACCTTAATGGCTGCCCACATCAGATATCCAGTAGAGGTCTGGGGGTCCTCGAAATTTTAACTTTGGTCCTGATGTCGGGGCCCTACTGCAAGATAAAAGAGGAGTTTAGAAAGAGGCAGACGCCAGGAGATTCAGGGTTTACACAGGAGTGACCTTGAAGTCCTCAGTTGATCTAGGCTTAAATTGAGCTGGATTTTCAATGAGCTCTTGATAAACTTCTTTCAGTGTGTCATAGTTACCTGCCCTAATCGAGGCTCTTTTTAGGGCTGCCACAATGTACGTCCCCACATCTCTGTCAGCTTGTCGTGCTATGGGGGCTTGCATGTTGCTGTGATGCTGAAAGCTATGCCACTAGTATCTCCCATACCACCAGGACCACCCAGGATGGACAGGTTTCAGCTGATCTTCCAGACTAAGACAGATTAGGGAGAAGGACCCAGCAGCCCACTCCTGCAACAATGAGCTATTGAAAACCCTATGAAGAGCAGAGAAGCACTGTCAAATACAGTGCCGGAAAATGAGCATCCCCATCTGGAAAGCATTCAAAAAACAACTGGGGAAGAGTTGCCTCCTCAAAATAGAGTTGACCTTAATGATGGGAATGGAGTAAAGCCCCCAGGGCCTCTATGTGCCGACGTGGCACTACTCAAAATGAGAAGAAACACAGTGTCTGCAACCTTGGGCTCAAACATAAAAAGATGTGTGCCTGGCACAGTGCTGAGTAGTGTTTCCCTCTGCTGTACTTAGGGGAGCTATGAGTCAGATCTGACTCAACGGCACCTAAGAACAAAAATAATGCTTGTAATCATAGGAGTTCTGCGTTCCTGATCTGGATGGTTAGGTTGGTTTTCTAGTGTGGATAGGAGGTGGGAACAGCCCTGTCCCCCAGGGGCTTTGGACATTTATGAGGTGTAAATCATCTACGTGAGTGGGTACCATCTGCCAGACACCTCCCCCTCCTCAGGTAGGAGGGTACTTAGGAGTCCAGAGACTCTATGGGAGGGTGGAGGATGGGGAGGGGCTGGGGTTGTTGAGTCCTGAGATGGAGCAGTGGGAGGGGCTTGTTTAGAGTTCCGTGAGGGGAATGAGGGACAAAGGGGCCGTGAAGTTGTGAGAACATAGTTGGAAGAGTTAGAGGGAGGGGAGGGAGGGGGTCAGCAGGCACAAAGGAGGAAGCAGAGGTATTACGGCAGACTCACGAGGAGGGGGCTTAGGCTGGGTGGGGGTGGCGCCTAGAGTGGAGAAAGTGAAAGGCAGAGCAGAATTGGCAGATAAGGAGATGGGCCAGAGGGAAAGGCCTGGAGATAGAGAAGCGTGCCCCATTTCCTATTAATAGTGGAGGAAATTCTCCAAATCTGATAGGAAAGTCAAAGTTTCCATTTTCCAGCCAGATTGAATTGCCGTCCAGTCTGTATTGAGTCCAACTGCAATTACAAAGTTGCAAAAGTTTTCTGGCTTAAGTTCAGGTTGGAGACTCGAGGCTTGGTATCAGCCAGCAGGCAGCCTAAAAGCACGTCCTTTGGGGGGGACAACAGTCCTGCCCCCGTTTCAAATGGAAGGAAGGAGAGTCCGAGCGTCAGCTGTCCCTGAGCCCCTAGATGTTGCCAGATAAACAGAAGGTGAGCAGAGGAAGACAGTGCCCCCAACTGCTGCAGTGCCTGAGGCCCCCAGGGCCATAGGTCTCAGGTGGGACCCAGTGCTAAGACTTCTGAGATACGGAATGGGACAGAAACAGCTGGCCAAGACCGGAAGGGAACAGAGGGGAACAGGGGTGTCAGGGAACCAAAAGTAAAACCTATCACTCACCAGTCAGACGGCAGCACGTGGCTGCCTGTGGAGATTGGAGGCTGCCAGCGGGTTCAGTTGCGTCCACATGGAAGGAAGTAGGGGCCCACACCCCAAGGCGAGCCTCATCAACCTCCCTGGTTTTGGCACCAAGTGATGGAGCAAATCCAGCAGCGGAAGCGCACGGCCACGAGGGAACACTCGGACCTGCTGGGGGCAAGTTTATTGGGGGCAAGGGAAGGGGAGGAGAGGAACCTCGCTGAGAGAGTCAGCACTTGGGGAGTCCGACCCTGTGCCAAGCTGAGCGAGGCCAGGGGTCCTAGAGGGCTGGCGGGGCCTTGGTAAGAAGCACAGGTGAGAGAAGCCTTGGAAGAGAAGGGAAGGGGGACATGTTATCAGGCATTGGAGGCACATTCTGACCGTGGGGCCAGTTGGTTTCCGACATCTGGCCATGTGGCCACCTGCGATCACTCAGACCTTGGTGCCTTGTCTGTACAGCCCTCTATCCTCTCAGAGCCCAGGTTCTCGGGTACACACGCCGCATGAGTCTGTGGATACGTCATTCGCCAAACAAGAACGTTCATGGGAGTGTGGCTCCCAACAGCCCAAAACTGGGAAGAATCCAGCTGTCCATCTGCAAGAGGAGAAACAAATTATAGAACTCGTACATGGCGGTGAGGAGATCACTGAGCCCTCTCACCGCGGGGCAACACATCTAGAATCCAGACGGAGAAGGGCACGTGCTTTACCATTACCTTTATATAATATCTGGATAAAATGGCGCGATCCTTATGGAGAGCAGAAGGCGGTGAGCAGCCGGGGCGCTAAGGGCAGGGAGCTGTGCAGGGCGCTGGGAGTGTTCTGGAGCCCAGACCTGGGGGGGGTTACTCAGGTGTGCTTGCTCCATAAACTCCATTGAGACGTACAGTCTGTGCACCCTGAAGCATGTTGTTGTTGTTGTTAGGTGCCGTCGAGTCAGTATTCGACCCATAGTGACCCTGTGTACAACCACAAAACACTATTGTCAGTGCTTGTCTGCTGTTCATAGGGTTTTCAATAGCGGATTGGTTTTGGGGAGTGGGTTGCCGGGTCCGTCTTCCAAAGCTGCAGCACCTGGTGTTCCCAGGTGGTCTCCCATCCAAATACTAACCAGGCCCGACCCTGCTTAGCTTCCAAGATCTGATGGGATCAGA
Organism: Pedetes capensis; assembly: GCA_007922755.1. Classification (NCBI taxonomy): domain Eukaryota; kingdom Metazoa; phylum Chordata; class Mammalia; order Rodentia; family Pedetidae; genus Pedetes; species Pedetes capensis. The sequence goes on from VMDO01003188.1 coordinate 20,453, forward strand.
TGCCACAGGGTTACGGCTACAGGCAAAGCATGTTAGGCTCCCCATAAAAACTGACCAAAAGTGCTCCCACGTTCTCCGAGCCAGTGACCCGTGTGGTACAGGAGAGCGGTTTTCAGGAGCAAGCTGAGTTGAAAGGCAGCTCTGTCCGGCCAGTCTTGGAACATTGCTGTAATTGGAGTCTCCCTTCTCTGGACTCAGCTTTCTGACCGAGAGAGAGTTTTCCTTTATTTCTTTGCTTATCTGAACTTAATGGTAATGAGGTCCAGGACCCCATAAATAAAGAGCATCTCCCTCACAGCGAGGGTGGTAATCTCTCCTAGGCGGCCCTATAATAACATTGCTGATTAAAATTCATTCAACTGAGAATTAAATATAATTGCTGATGCATCAGTGAATTTCCACAAAACGTTTTTCATTTGTATCAATGCCCCGAGAATGATCAAAATGAGACAGCCATTAAAGGATTCTTAATTAGAGTTTCAAGAAATGTATAATTGACTCGTTTTAATTACTATGCAACTTCACTCCGTCACTTTCAGCACATACCTCATGGTGGCATTGCGTGGACTATGTCCATTGGTGAGGAGGACAATGCCACAGGGGCCAGGCGGTGGGGCGGGAGCCAGGGTCATGCTTGAAGAGTTGCCAGGTCCAGATCCACTCATGATGGGTAGACAGAGTCCCCACATGAGGAAGAATACCTTTAATAAAGGCATTGGAGGGAAAGTCCACCGAAAGGGGAAGAGTACCTCCTAAGCCTCTGAGGGAAAGTCTTCTGAAGAGGGGAAGAGTACCTCCTAAGCCCCTGAAGGGGGGATAGTACCTCCAAAAAGAAGGTCTCTTCATGGAAAAGGACTGGGAGCCTCATCTTTTCTTTTTCTTACATTTTAATTGATCACATATAATCTTCTGGCTCTGTGGGCAGTGCTGATTCATATTGGGAACTGACAAGTCCTAACAGGCTTTCTTGAATAGGAAATTCCTGAATGACTTCCAACAGCATAAACTCCTTAAGTCAACACAAACTAAAGCCTTTGTACCCACAGCTCTACAGTAAACAAATCATTCTGATAAGATAAAGCACCCATTTGTCATAACAAATAGACTCAGTGGGGTGACACACAGGTCACAGTTAACCACCCCTAATTCCTGCTTAAAGTTAAGAATAGTTAATTGAATTAGACACAGGAGGTGTAGGTGCTCAGGTTGTCTTGGTTTGTCTCTTTGAAGTAAAACACAATTTGTCTCTGAGTTCATCTCCTACTTTGATCACCACCTAACACTCACGTGATAATTTAATCAAATGATTATTGACAAAACCTTGATGTAATCCATCAATGCTACCAACTTCCTTGTCTTTTTTCTGACCTTTCATAAGATTTAGTAAATTGTAATTCTGTATAAAAAGCCTGGGCTATCTGGAAATAAACGGGATAAGATCACACGGCCTCCAAGCTGCTGTGTCTGTTACTCATTGCTGACTCCTCATCTGCCTTCGGGAATCCCTGGATTTTAGGCTGCAGCTGGTCTACGGCAAAGAGTGAAATGGTTTTCAAGAAGAAGACGTGATGGTTTCCTACCTGATGATCTGTGCATGCTTTCAAACACAGAGGATAAAACCTGACCTTCTAATAGGATTGGGGGGAAATTACGGGGCATGTGGCCAAAACTCCTGGATCCTGGCTCCAAAAAGACATGTGTCACCTCTGGTGGGTCACCCATCCCATCCCTCACTCACATTCATGAGGCTGACATAAGAGAATGTTCTAAAGGATTTGTATCAGTGTGGACCACGGGCAGGAGCAAGGACTGCTAGGCCGTCTCCCACCCTGGGCCCCGCCACCTGCAGGTTGACACTGGCCACTCTTCGATCTGGACCCTCCCTCCAGCTCCCCAGCTCACCTGGTGTGACACTCCACAGCCGCGCTTCCTTCCTACTACAGAACAGCTGAAAGAGCGCGGACCTTCAGAAGGGCCGAGGTGGTAAAAGCAACAGACGTGGATTTCCCATAGACATCGAATGCGCTTAGGGTTCCGCAAGGGTGGCTTTCAAAAGCTTTTCCTCCTTCTGGCTCCCTTGGAGACGGGAGCCCGTGATCCACACAGACTGGATCGGAAGGGTGCTTCAAAATAAGCTTCCTTCTCACATTTTTCTTCCCCGGGATCCTTGGACTTGATGTGGTAGCAAAATGTCTCAAGTCACTTCATCATCAAGGGATTTGCTTTGGCGGGCATGTTTGCTTACTCAAAAGTTAAAGTGAACAGCCAGGCGCCGTGGCGCACGCCGGTAATCCTAGTGGCTCGGGAGGCAGAGCCAAGAGGATCACAAGTTCGAGACCAGAGGCAGTCTGTGTAACTTAGCAAGACCCTGTCTCAAAAAATAAAAAACTGGGCTGGGGGTGCAGCTCAGTGGTCCAGCACTTGCAGAGCATGCAGGCGCAAGGCCCTGGATTCAACCCCCAGTACTGCAAAAATAAAAAATAAAAAATAAAAATAAAGTGAACAAGGAGGGAAGAAGGGGGGAGGCAGGAGAGAGGGAAAGAGGGAGGAAGTAGAGAGGAAAAGATAGAGATCGAGCGAAGAAAGATGGTCCATTAATAGTTGTGAAACTGACACCTGGCACGCCTGCCCCTGTCCCTGGCGGGGCTCCCTCATGAGCGGAGCTCCCTCCTCTGTGCCACATGGCCTGGGTCCTTGGGCCTTCCTAGAGGGTGTGGACTTGAACTCGACCTGGAAGGACATCTGGAAGTGGGTGGTGCCGGCTGCTGTAACTCAGCCCGCAAATGTTAGCAGTGGACATTCCCAAGGACAGCAATGCGGTGTGGGGCTAAGGCCTTCTTATGTAAACAGGTGCACATTTATTTTCAAAGAGTACTGGAAAAATAGCATGCAATTACAACACCAAACTGTGTTATTCGATTAGAAAACGGCCAAAGGAATGAAAGGGACACGTCTCCAAAGACGACAGCAATGGCCACTAGGTGTGTGAAAGGTGCTCAGCATCAGGAACCGTCAGGGAAATGCAAATCAAAACCACCGCCCCCGTCAGGACAGCTGTCACCACCGGCGACAGCAGGAACACGAGCTGGGAGGGAGGGGCATCAGGGGAGCCCTTGCACACGGTCAGTGGGGAGGCTAATTGGTCCAGCTGCGGTGGAAACCAACATGGACATTGCTCTCAAAATTACAAATAGAAGTGCCATTTGATCTGACAATCCGCACCTCTGGGTTTATGTACAAAGGAAATAAAATAAGGAATTCAGCAATACCTGAATTCATGGGTTTACTGTAGCACTATTTATAATGGCCAAGATATGGGAATAACCTACACTGAATGCTGCCCGATGAATGGATAAAGAAAATGTGAAATCTCTCTCTCTCTCTCTCTCTCTCTCTCTCTCTCTCTCTCTCACACACACACACACACACACACACACACACGCACACACACACACACAGAGGAATATTACTCAGCTTTAAAGAAGTGAGTATTGCCATTTGTGATAGCGCTGATGAGCCTGGAGGACATGACGTGGTCTGCATAAGGCAGACACCGAAAGACAAATATGGTGTGACAGTTCCTCTAGGAACTACCTGACACCCTGCATCTGGGAGAAGAGAGGGAAGCTCAGTGGTGACAGAGGGGGACCAGGGGCTATTAAGCTACAAAGTTTCAGTCTTGGAAGGACAATGTGTCCTAGCGGTCTGATGCGCTTCACGGTACCGTAGTGAATACACTGCACCCTTTATTTACAAACTTGCCAAGAGGGGCGCACTCAGTTAAGGATTCTTATCATTAAACCACAATGCTAAATAAGGGAGGGAGGTGTTGCTGGTAGTGGGCAGGTGCGCGATGTTCATCACAGTTTCTCAGAAGCAGACTGTCTCCAAAGGTAGCAAGTTGTACACAAGCAAGACGCAGCTCTCTGTAGGTCACATGCATGTCAATAAAGTGGTTTTAAAATTAAGAAATACCCGGGCATAGTGGCACACACCTGTAATCCTAGTGACTCGGGAGGCAGAGGCAGAAGGATCGCAAGTTCGAGATCAGAGGCAATCTGTGTAATTTAGTGAGACTCTGTCTCAAAAAGTAAAAAAAAAAAAAAAAAAAAAAGGGCTGGAGGTGCAGCTCAGTGATCCAGCACTTACAGAGCATGCAAGCACGAGGCCCTGGGTTCAACCCTCAGTACCGCAAAAAATAAATTAATTAATAATCTTGTTTTATTTCATAGGATAATAATTGTATTATTTAATGTAAAGAACTGATCGATTTCCAAGTCACTTTATTGTTGAGGGACACGGTCCTAGCTTTTTTCATTAATGTTGTTGTTAGGTGCTGTCAAGTCAGTGTCCAACTCATAGAGACCCTATGTACAACAGATGAAACACTATAGTCAGTGCTTCTCTATTCATAGGGTTTTCGATGGCTGGGTGTTTTGGGGAGTGGGTTGCCAGGTTCTTCTCCCAAGTTTACAGCACCTGGTGTTCCCAGATGGTCTCCCATCCAAGTACTAACCAGGCCTGACCCTGCTTAGCGTCTGAGATCTGATGGGATCGGATGCCACAGTGGTGCAGATGCAGGCTTTTCATTAACAGCACATATTAATTGTATAAACTAATGGGTTCGTTGTGACACTTTCATATATGCACAAACATACTTTGACCACATTGACCCTCCAATACCCTCTCCTTCCCTCCCCCAATCCCCTTCCTCTTTTCTAACATTCCCCCTAATTTTCTTTCTCTTCCTTTTCTAGACTCCACATATGAGAGAAAACATGCAGTGCTTTCCTGAGTCTGGCTGATTTTGCTTTATAGGATGATCTTCATTTCCATCCATTTTCCTGCAAATGATATAATTTTGTTATTTTTGTGGATCACTAATACCCCACCGTGTATATATCTACACTTTCTCTATGAATCTATTGGTTTAGCTAAGTTGGTAGAGCGCTTACTCTGCACACTGAGGCTCTTGGTTTGATCCCCAGCACCGCCAAAATGGGAGAAGGACCTGGCAGCCCACTCCTGAAACAATCTTGAAACAATCAGCCATGGAAAACCCTATGAACAGCAGAGAAGCACTGACATAGTGCCGGACGTGGCACAGTGTCGGTGAATGTCTCATTCTGTTGCACGTGGGGTGGCTATGAGTCGGATCCAACTCAACAACCCCTAATGACAACAAACACCTGGGCTGATCCACAACTTGGCTGTCGTGAATGGTGTCGTGAGGATACGGGCGTCAGGTATGACTTGGATCCCTTCGGGTATATACAGGAGAGTGGGAGAGCTGGAGCAGGTGGCAGTTCTATTTCTAGGTTTTTAAGGAACCTCCACACCGATTTCTGTAGTGGCTGCATTGGTTTATGGCCCACCAAGGGTGTACAGGGCTCCTTCCCCTCCGTCCTCACCAGAATTTACCCTTTTCCTTGCCAATGGCCATTCTCACTGGAGTGAGAGAGACTTTCAGTGTAGCTCTGATTTGCATTTCCCCAATGGCTGACAATAAGGAGCATTTTTACATATAATTATTGGCCATTTGTCTTCCTTCTTTTGAGCAGTGTCTGTTGGTATGTTTTTTCTAAAAAGTTTTGCAGATGGAAGAACTCAGATGTTTGCATGTGCCGCCCTTCTTGGGGCCAACATGTCAATTTCTGAAATTTTAAGAAGTCTCGAACCTCCCCCTCTACTCACCCTTTCCCCTCTCTACATTTTCTGAGATTTTTTTTTTTTTTTTTTTTTTTTGTAGCCAGAAACATGAACACAGGGATATCCCAAGGAAAGCACCACCCCTTTGGCCTCCGAGTTGGTACCGGGGGACCTGGAAGGAACATTAGGTGCCCAGCATGAAGACTCACCAGCCAGGGGCTGACAGACTGTCCTGGGGAGGACTCGAATCTCTGAGTCCTCACGTGAGACCCTGGCCTCCGCCCAGCTCCACCCGATTCTCCCCGTGGTCTCATAGAGGACTCTCGCAGGCAGATTCTGCATAAGCTCCTCTGTGTCGGGGAGCAGTACAGACACGTGGAGGGACCTCAAAAGGCTATAGGAAAGTGACCGGCAGAGCTCCAGGGGAGGCTGGTGATTGCCCTTTCCAGGGTAATGCAGGGTCAGGCAACCACAGTCTTCCTGGGAGGACATCTGCGCTCAGGCTCCTGGACCAGTAGACCGGCATCCGCTGCACAGTGCCCAGGACTCCTCCCAGAGAGAGGCCTGAGCGATCCCCGGCTTTCTTCTTTAAGATAAAAAAAGCACAGATAAGAGTGGTCTAAACCGATGCTGTGTTCTCCTCTGAACGTTCAGCGGTTTGTGCCCTGCATTCTCCTTAGCACAAGAGAGTCCTTACTCTGTTTCAAAGTCACCTGTGCTTCTGAGAGCTGCATCTGGCCGGCGTTGATAACGGCAGGCGGGGCCACCCCGCTAGGATCACGCGCTGGCAGTGATTGCGGGGGACCAAGAAGGCTTCCAAGAGTCCCTCGCCTCAGTTCTGCCCCCCACCAACAACTGCTTAGAGGATTTAGAGGTCTCAGGGTGAGGTCACGGCCCATGCCCTCCCCCTTCTGCCTCACCCCTGAGAAGAGACGAACAGTTTCAGAGCAGAAGATTTAAACTCGTTTTGGCGTTAAGAACTTCAACCCCACATGAAAGAGCTCACCCATGTGCCAGAGGCCACCTTACAATGTCTGGACCTTCTGGCGTGCACTCACTGCCCACCCAAGTGGAGCTGAGAAAACTGAGGCCGGGCCTGAGACCATCTCTAGTGGACGCATCCACGCAATTCCCCAGCGGTGGCCACAGCTGCGGTGCCCTCCTGGTGAGGGTGTCATGAGGCCCTGCCCTGGGCTTGGCCAGTGGGATAGTAAAAGACATCTACAAGCCATGGGCTGGCTGGCTGTGGCCTTCTGTCCTTGCCATGCATATCTGCTGGTCTCGAGAAGAGGATGGGGAGGTTGAGAGCGTGTCCCAGCGTAGCACAGTGCAGATCTGGCCATCCCAGACTTCAGAGAAACAGAACCAACCCAAGACAGATGCTCCAAGTGGTTGCTCCCCACAGCTTTGAAGGCTGAGAAGTCCGGTAGCCATACAAGGCTGGGAAGGCTGAGACATCCGACATCCCATAGTCATACACCAGCCGGAGGCCCAGAAGGCTGAGGGCGTCCCAGTTCAGGTGGGAAGCCTGAGGACGGGGAGAGCCAAGGTTGGAAGTCCAGGCCAGACACAGCAGAGTGCCATCCCTCCGCAGCAGAGAGAGGCTCCCCTTCCTTGGCCTTGCTCTTGTATTCAGGCCTCAGGGGGCTGCCCAAGCCCAGCTCTGCTGGAGGGGACAACGCGCTTTACCACCGAGTTAAATCTAATCTCGTGCAGAAAGAGCGTCACCAGCCCACGCAGAGATAATCATGGCCAAATAATCATCACGCTCAGCCCCACCAAAGCAGGAGTAACGCCTGGGTATAGCCGTACACCCCCGAGGCAGCAAGGCAGAGCAACGATTATTAACACACATCATGTCCGTACAAGTCAGGCTCCATTCCAAGCGCTGTGGTCCCCCTACCTAGCTGAACGTTCACATCGGCATGAGGCAGATGAATGTAGTCTCTAACCCTTGTACAGAGAAGGACACAAAGCCATAGAAAGGTTCAATCAGGTAGCACATGGCTTTCATCCCAGAGACTCAGGAGGATGAGGCAGGAGGATCGTGAGCTCAAGGCCAGAGGCAGCCTGTGTAACTTAGCAAGACCCTGACTCAAAATTAAAAAATTAAAAAAAGGGGCTGTGGGTGCAGCTCAGTGGTGGAAAGCTTGCTTAGCGTGTATGAGACCGTTGGTTCAACTCCTAGTCCTGAAAAAATAAATAAATAGGTTAAATCACTCATCCCATGGCCAACAAGTGAGGAAGGCACAAATTTGGAACAAGGAAATGCATAATGGAGTAGCCAGAAAATACGACAGAGCATTTCCTTGGTCTAAACATTACTGTTGTTGTTGTTGTTAAGTGCCGTCGAGTCCGACTCATAGCGACCCTCATAGGGTTTTCAATGGCTGACTATTTCGGGATTGCCTTGGGAGTGGATTGCCAGGTCCTTCTCCCATTTTTGTGGTGCTGGGAATTGAACTCAGGACCTCAGAGACTGCAGAGCAGCACTCTACCAGCTGAGCTAAATCCCAGCCCCAAACATTACTGTTACTACTATGCTAATCTTCCTACTACTAATACAGCTGCTGTGCCATTAGCGACGCTATCCCTGTTCCTCTTACCATTGCAGCATCTGGACATTGCGCCTCTTCCGTGGAAGCCAAGTCCCGCTTCTCTGCACAGTACAGTGGTCGTAGGTGGAAGCAAAGCCTTCCTCCTCCTCTGAGTTCTCTGTCTGTTCTCTGCTGGCTTGGTAACTTCTCAATGGCATCCCCACGCCCTGACGCAGAGTCTGCAACCCAAGGCTCTACATACTGATTTCAGGCTGATTGGCCATCTATACCCAGAAGGTGGGATTAAGGAATTGTAACATAGGATCAAGGTTTTCCATTGGGGGCAGGCCTAGGGTGGGGTGCATGAGCCCTTTAAGGGGCAATGTTGCAGGAGGTGCATGCTTTTAGGGGTCCAGTCTGCACATGCACCCTACCACAGATGCCATGCCCTGGGGCCCCTGCTCACTGGCTCATGGGAGAAGAGAAGCTGGTTGGTTCTCAGGAACGAGGCCCTTTGGCTTGAGGTGGGAATACCCCGTGTCTTTTTTGCTGCCCCGATGAGCTGATGGCAGGTGGAGGTGGCCTAGGCTGATTGAAAATAAGAAGCAAGACTATAGTCCCATTATTGCAAGTCCCACAGGTGAATAATCCAACACAGATAACCAAGAGACAGAGATGATGGCTCCTAAATATTGCCCCGAAACCAAGGTCAGAGTTTCCATAGTAAATTCAACTTCCCTTTGTTGCAAATATTCCCTATGTATCCCTTCTCCAGCACACCCAGCTGATGAGAGACAGACCTGTGTCCACGCTTAATCTGCTGTCAGGAAACCCAGTCAAGGTTGTTATTGTTAGGTGCCATCGTGTTGGTATCTGACTCATAGCAATCCTATGTACAACAGGTGAAATACTATTGTTAGTGCTTCTCTGCTATTCATAGGGTTTTCAATGGCTGATTATCTTTTGGGAGTGGGTTTCCAGGTCCTTCTCCCAAGCCTACAGTACTGGGCATTCCCAGGTGGTTTTCTGTCCAAGAACCAACCAGGTCTGACCCTGTTTAGCTTCTGAGATCTGATGGGATTGAATGTCACAGTGGTACTGCAAGACGAAATTAGACTTGTAAAAAAATACATTGCTTTCTGTTTCCTAACACCACCTTGGGCTGGGATTTAGCTCAGTTGGTAGAGCGCTGCGCTGTAGTCTCTGAGGTCCCGAGTTCAATTCCCAGCACCGCAAAAATGGGAGAAGGACCTGGCAATCCACTCCCAAGGCAATCCCGAAACAGTCAGCCATTGAAAACCCTATGAGGGTCGCTATGAGTTGGATATCGACTCTATGGCACCTAACAACAACAACAACAACAACAACACGCAGGCAGGAAGAGTGCTGCTGCTGTCGGTTCTGTTGTTTAGTGGGGAGAGAAGGAAACGACTGTGTCCAGATAGTGAAACCCATGACTTCCCGGAGGAGCTGCGCCGTCCAAGTGAAGAAGCTCAGCTCTGTTTGGCTGGGTTGAGAGATGAGAGCTGCATCGTGCTGAGCTGCTGGTGATGAAACCAGCCACTGCCTCCCACCCCGCCCCTGCTCTAAATTACACCCAGTGAGGAAACAGCCAAACGTTCTGTACCTGACAGTGGAGACCAAAGTGCATGGGCCCAGGGGCAAGAGTGCCCTGTGGAAGGTGGGCGTCTCCGGAAGGAGCTATTGAGCAGTGCATGCGGTTTGGGTCCGTGGGTGACATTACCCGTGGAGCCATAACAACACCTCTGGAAGGAGAAAGCCAGACCAAGAACGCCCAGGCCATGAGCAGTGGTCAGTCGGGCAGAGGGGCCTTCTCTTCAACTGCTGCCCCCCAGGGCCCTTCTCTCTTCCTCTCTCCATATTAAAATCCAAGGCCCTCTTTCCCCACCCCAACTGTGGAGACCCTCTGGAGGGGCCACTTTGCTCCATGATTGAGGATTCCAAACTCAACCCCAGGACCCTAGAATCTCCCACTGTCCAGGCTGGAATAAAATCTATCGGAATGTATGGTAGTGAGTAGCTTCTGATGTTAATCAGAATGACTCAAAAGACTAGCGAGGAGGAAGACGGGGTCAGAGGGCCACCACATGTGAGTCTGTCTGCTTCAGCTGCCCCAACAGAATCCCTGAGATGGAGGATGGTAAAGAAGAGGGAGGGCCTTCTTACAATCTGTGGGCTTGGAAGGCCAAGAGCCAGGGCTGGCGTCTGGTGAGCGCCAGGCGCCATCATTCCATGGTGGCAGGCGGAAGGGCACAAAGACGTGAGAGCAGGAGCGCAAGGGGACCACGTTTGATTCTACAACAAATCCACTTTGGCCATAACCACTCCCCTGCCCCAGAATGGCCTTAACCCTCCCGAGAGGGCAGAGCCCACTAGACCAAGTTTCCTTTCGTTGGGGCCCAGCGCCCCACACTGTTGCGCTGGGGGTTAACACAACCTTGGGGACACTCACACCATAGCGGTGGCAGAGACATAAAAATGGTGGATGAAAAGGACAGAACACAGTAAGAAGAACAGGAACACTGGTCTTTGCTGAGGGGTGGGGCTATTATGGACTATTATGGGCTATTCTGCCACCATTTGCTTGATAGTACTTTTACGATCCAAAAGGAAATACATCGCTACTAATGGCATCTAAAGAAAGGGAGGTGGCCGACTGCTATCTTGTGGTTAATGGTTAAAGAGGAAAGATTACCAGGGCCCGGGGTGGCAGGTTGACAAAAGGGAACAGAAGCCCCTGGGAAGACTTCTCTGCAGGAGACCCGAACCTGAGCCTGGCTTATAAAAGGTTGAGGTCTGACAAAGTTCACTTTCCCTGTATACTTTGAAAGATTTTCGTAACTGCACACCCTTTACGTGAACTGTGTTGGGGACAATGGTGGTTCTGAGAAGGAACTGATAGCTAAATGACAACCTGGAGGGAATCACAGAAAAGCTCCATGTCAGCTGAGCCTGTACTTTGAGGTCAGAAGGAAGAAGAGCCCTGCAGATGAGGCGGACCCCGGGCGGCTCGGTGGTGAGACTGGCAATGCTTCCCTCCGCTCCTGCCCCCCAGCGCTCCAGTTCTGTGGGAAAGCTGAGGACTGTGTGGCTCCTGTGAGCTGGAAGACCTGGGCATTCAGCAAAGGGAGGAAGGTTGACTAAGACCAAGCGGACGGCTGGGTCTCCCGTGCTGGAGAGCTGAGCTGGATGTGGAGGGACGCCTGCATCCCGCCACTGCCCCAAGCTCTTTTAGGTGGAGGTAGTAAGAGCATCTTGGGACCCGCCCATTCCAAAGGTGCCTGGCCACCCAGAAAAAGCGAGAAGTCTCCCAGGAGGCCCCCGGGCTCCCTGCAGGAGGGCAGGTACAAGGGGGCCCCTGTCCTTTTGAGGAGGCCCACCTCACAGTAGGCTGTGCTCTGTCCAGCCCCCGCCTAAGTGATCCTCGTCATGCCAGGGCCTTTGGCCACATGTCCCTGCCCCAGCCTTCACACGGACAGTTGACGTGGGGCAGTGACTTCGCTGTGGATTTAGCTACAAACTCCAGAAAGTGTGGCCCACAGCACATCTTTTTTTTTTCTTTGTGGTACTAGGGGTTGAACCCAGGGCCTCGAGCCTGCACGCTTTGCAAGTGCTGGACCACTGAGCTGCACCTCCAGCCTATTTTTTTTTTTTTTTTTTAATTTTTGAGACAGGGTCTCGCTAAGTTACGTAGACTTCCTCTAGTCTCGAACTTGCGATCCTCCTGTCTCCGCCTTCCAAACCGCTGGGATTACAGGTGTGCGACACCACGCCCGGCCCCACAGCACATCTTCAGGCTGGAGATGGAGCTGTCCTTACGCCAACCCTATCCACTCCCCCTTGCATGGGACATTGTCTCACCCACGGCCCTGGGAGAATGACATGAGCCACACAAGCTGCCACATCAGCCTGGACCCTGCTGTGGCTGGTGGGTGACGGGCAGCTACCCAAAGTCCTCATCCATTTTAGCAAAGAATAGCATGGGCTGGGGAGTTTATAATGAGCAGAAATTTATCTGGCCCATGATTTTAATTATTCATATTTATTTAGTTAGTTTTTTTGCCTTACTCGGGATTTGAACCCAAGGCCTCCTCTGTGCTTTGCAGGTGCCCTGCCACTGAGTGGCCCCTCCAGCCCATGTTTCATCCTTTTATCTTGAGACAGGGTCTCGCTAAGTTATACAGGCTGCCTCTTCCCTCAAACTCATGATCCCCCTGCCTCTGCCTCCCAAGTGGCTGGGGTTACAGGCATGAGCCAACGCGCCAAGCTGACCCATGATTTTGAAGGCTGGGCAGGCTAATATCAAGGTGCTGGCATTGGGGAGGGCCTGCTCGCTGCCATCCGTGGGAAAGGCAGAGGGCAAGAGGGAGCTGCAGAGCTGGGCGCAGAGCTCGTTGTTTTATGAGCAGCCTACTCCGGTGACAACTGACCTGCTCTGAAACAAACCACTCCTATGGCAATGGCATCGAGCCATTCACGAAGGTGCAGCCCCCAGGACTGAGTCACTTCCTAGAAGTCCCATCCGTCCACACCACGGCACTCAGGATGAAGCTGCTAACATGTGAGCCCCAGGGGAGACGTTCAAACCGCAGCAGCCCCATCCATAGGCAGGTGACCTGTGGATGGCAGCCTGTGCCTTGTGACCCTTGGCTCATGACCCGCTCTGAGGGATGGGCTGCACCCATCGGCTTCCTGCCTTGACACTGGATGTTGAGAATCAGGGGATCCAGGTGGTCACTGGTTGAGACAATGTCTTGCCGATGCATTAAGAGTCTTAGAGAGCAGGGCTGAGAGTGATGCCATAGCAAGCCCAAGCCTGTGCGTTCCGTGGAACGAGGAGGCAGAAACCATGGGCCCCAGCTGGGGAGAAAAGACAGGGAGACATCCACAAAAAGTCCACGAAACGGAGTAGTCAGGCAGCTGACCTGACCCCAGACAACAAGCCTCTCCAGGAGTCACACACTTGCTCATTAAAAATAACAATCAGGGCAGCACGGCACGGTGGCACATGCCTGTGATCCCAGTGGCTCAGGAGGCAGAGGCAAGAGGATTGCAAGTTAGAGACCAGAGGCAGTCTGCGTAACTTAGTGAGACCCTGTCTCAAAAAAACTAAAAAAATGGGCTGGGTGTGCAGCTCAGTGGTCCAGCACTTCCAGAGCATGCAAGCGCGAGGCCCTGGGTTCAACACCCACTACCGCAAAAAAAAAAAAAAAAAAAAAATCAGCCAGGTGTGGGGGCTCATGTCTGTGATCCCAGCAGCTTGGGAGGGAGGGGCAGCAGGATCACAGTTTTGAGGCCAGAGGCAGCCTGCATAACTTAGTGAAATCCTGACTCAAGATTTAAAAACCGGGAGGGCAGAACGAGAGGTGCAGCCCAGTGGTAGAGCATGTGCAAAGTATGTGCAAAGCCCTGGGTTCAACTCCCAAGTACTGCCAAAAAATAAAAATAAAAGTAGAAATAAAAATAAATAAGTAAACAATCATAGCCAGGTGCTATGGCACACTTCTGTCATCCCAGTGACTCAGGAGGCAGAGGCAGGAGGATCTCAAGTCTGAGGCCAGAGGCCGCCTATGGAGTTTAGTGAGATCCTGTCTTAATATGCGAAATAAAAAAGAGGCTAGGGTGCAGCTCAGTGGCGGAGTGCTTGCTGGCATTCGAGAGGCCCTGGGTTGAAACTCCTAGTACTGCAAAATAAATAAATTAAACAACAAACAAACATGAAAACCCCTTCATGAAGGAAGTTAAGTATGCCACCACTTAAGGGAGCGAATGTGATCAAACAAAACTCATTCTCCCCAGGGGCTGTGCGGCTCTTCCAAATCAGGCCCCTCATGTCATGCACGCATGCCGCGGTTAATTAGCGAGGGCCCAGCTAATCTCTGTGAGCCATCCAGGGCCGCAGGAACACCACGCAGGAAACGCTGTAGGGATGCCTAGGGACGTAATTACCATCTCCCAGGAGTGGGAGGCTGGGAAACAGTCCCTCGGGAACAGAGGCCCAAGAGGCCGCCTAAGTGTGAGAGGGCAGGGGCTCCAGGCCAGGGAGGAATGGATAGCATGCAGAGGCAAACCCCAATGAGGCCAAGCGCCCCCCCAGAGGAGCCCACTGTGTGGCCCGCTCCTGACCCAGGCAATGACCATCTCCCTGCACTTCTCTCCAGCAGGTGAGGGGCGAGGTGCTCTCAGCAGGACAGCTAACCAGGGGAACATGGCTTTCTGACCCCAATAGGTGTGGATGGCCATCCGCATGAGCCAGAGGAGCCTCTGTGACCACCAGAGCTGCCTCTTCTTATGAAACTTCCTCTGCAGCTCTGTCTCAACCCATCCCTGCCTGTCTCCAACAAGCTATTGCTCCCCCCACCCACCACCCTCTGCCATCTCTCTCCAGCCCTATCCCAGCCTAGCAGGGTAGTTTCTGATTCTCAGATATCAGGCCCCAGTGTCCCACCTCCAAGCTGTTGTGCATGCTGTTCCAGCAGCCAGGAGCACCCTTCCCGTGATCCACACTGGTGGAGACCCTTCCCGTCCTCAAAGAATCACCACGGAGGCCAGCTCTACCTGCCTCTGCTCTCCTGGAAGCACACGGTGCCCACCCGCGACGCCTTTCCAGATGCGTCTTACTCCTTCTCTGTAGGGAGAAATTGGGAGGAAATTGGCAAAACCCCCCAAACTGGGAAAACAGCTTTAGAAGATCTGGTTTGTAAATTAGAAATCCAGGGAAAGTGAAAGTAACGTGACAGACACTTTTCCAAAACCTTCACAAATCCCCCGAGGCTGATTGGACAATTGAAAAACAAAGCTGATTGGTTCGAGCCACCTATAAAAGGAGCTGCACTGCAGCAGCTCGCTCGCTCTCTCACATCATGACCTGCAACGTGGAAACAGCTCTCTCTGGATTCAACCAGCAACATGGAAGCATCTCTCCTCATGACCACGGAGACCAGGACAACTTTGCTCTCAAAGAGGAAGATCTACAATCAAGGTGAGTCCAGTCTCTTGGCCCAGCGCCTAGGGACAGAAGCTGAGGACAATCTCCTGTCCCAGCGCCTGAGGCAAAAGAGCCACTGCTGCCCTCGAGGCAGCATAAGAGCTGTAGCACTTGTAAGCTGCACACTTTTGGTTTCTCTTGGCCTTTGTCAGGGCAGAGAGACAATAAAGAGCCTTCGGTCCCTGCAAGGCAAAAGCACCCAAGGCGTTTCCTTTCTCCCCTCTCCCAGTATTCCTGAGGGCTGCAGAAGTCCATGCCCCTCGCCCAAGGGTCCTGAGTGAGTTGTGTTTAGTTAGTGGCCACGCCTCCCATCCAAACATCCAAGTGAGGAGAGCGCCCCACGCTCCTCATGCTATGCAAAGACAAGTGCAATGTAATGAAAAGGACATGAGATTCACAGGCCAAAGATTTCTCTAGAGGCACAGATACACCAAACCCTAGCCAGTACTGAGAGCTGAGCATGTGCCCCTTCATTACACACTGGGTGCTGATGGAGAGCCTTACCTTACACCTCGCCTGACCTCATAACCCTCACAGAAGAGAGGGACTGCGATAAGCCTCATTTTGAAGATGGAGAAATGGAGGACACAGTTGTAAGAGGGAGAGCGGATTCCACACAGTCAGCCTGGCTTCCAGTCCACCACTCCTCCTTGCCCTGGCTGGAAGCATCACCAAGGTCTCTGACCTGAAGTACCAGTGTCTCCCTGGGTGGGGAGGGGAAATAAACGCTTTGCCACCGTTTACTCGGGGCTGGGATTTAGCTCAGTTGGTAGAGTGCTGCGCTACTGTCTCTGAGGTCCCGAGTTCAATTCCCAGCACCGCAAAAATGGGAGAAGGACCTGGCAATCCACTCCCAAGGCAATCCCAAAACAGTCAGCCATTGAAAACCCTATGAGGGTCGCTATGAGTCAGATACAGACTCGATGGCACACAACAACAACAACCATTTACTCATCCACTCAAGAAACCTTTATGGGGGCAATGTGTCACCTAGACACAGGGGCTGGTGCTGGAGCCCTGCGGGGGCAGGTGCTGGAGGTGGAGGAGTGCAGGCATGGCTGCCCTGGGCTGTGTGGGAACCTCGCCCCTCCCGTGGACAGCAGCCCCTTCAGGGGAGGGAGTGTCGACTGGCCGCCTCTCAGGCCTCTCCCAGCTGACTGCACAGGTGCTTGGGACACCCACTGCTGCCCTGGAGTCAGCTATAGTCTCCCTGGGAGGCATCACCTTCCACTCCCTTCAGGAGAGTGGCTGAGGCATGGGTCATCCCTCCAAATGGCTCCCTCTGACAATGGCATAAACATTTTTGTGGACAATCAAAGACGCTAATGAGGAGGAGAAGCAGCAAGGGCAGACCCAGGTCCAGCGCAAAAATTGCTCTCAGGTGAGGATCACAACCGCACCTGTCCATAAGACCCGCCTCACAGAGCAAGCACTCGTGGGGCCTTGAGCAGGGAGTCAGCCAGGGCCTTGTTCAGGGGTGGGCAAAGCTTTCTATAAAGGCTCAGAGAACAAATCTCCTAGGCTCAGCAGGCCAAATGGCAATCTGCAGAATATCGCATAGGTACATATTCATTGTTGTTAGGTGTCATGGATTGGGTCTGACTCATAGCAACCCTATGTACAACAAAACAAAACACTCCCCGACACAGTGTCATGCTCAACACTATGTCAGTGCTTCTCTATTATTCAAAGGGTTTTCAATGGCTGATTATATTGGGAGTGGGCTACCAGGTCCTTCTCCCAAGCCTACAGTGGCCAGTAATCCCAAGCAGTCTCAAATCCAAGAACTAAGCCCAATCCAGCTTATCTTCCAAAATCAGATGGGATCGGATGCCAGGGTAGTATGTGTGTTGTTGTTGCTGTTGTTAGGTGCCATCAAGTTAAGTCCAGCTCATAGCGACCCGATGTACAATAGAACAAAACACTCCCTGATTCTGTGCCAGGCACATGATCTTTTTTATGTTTAAGCCTCTTGTTGCAGTCACTGTGTCAATCCATCTAGTTGAGGACTTTTGAGGGTTTTCCCTTTTTTCATTGACTTGCCAGTCTCCCGACATAATGTTCTCTTCCAGGGATTGGTCCCTCCTGACTACATGTCCAAAATATGTGAGACAGAGTCTAGCCATCCTTGCTTCCAAGGAGCACTCTGGTTGCAGTTCCTCTAGGACAGATCTCTTGATTCTTCTGGCAGTCCATACTGTATTCAATATTTGTCTCCAGCACATAAGCCAAAAGCATCAATTCTTCTCCAGTCTCCCTTATTCAACAACCAGTCTTCCCAACCATATGATACAACTGAAAAAACCATGGCATGAGTAAGGCACATCTTCATCTTCAGTGTGACATCTTAACTTTTCAACACTTTAAAGAGCTCTTTTGCAGCAGCTTTTCTCAGTGCAATGCATCTTTCTGTTTCTTGACTGCTGCTCCTGTGGGTGCTGATTATAAAACCAAGAGAGCAAAATCTTGGACAACCTCAATCTTTTCTCCATTTATCATGAAGTTGCATACTGACACAGTTGTAAGGATTTTTGTTTTGCTGATGTTGAGGTGCAATCCACATTGAACGCTATGTTCTTTGATCTTCATCAGTAATTGTTTCACATCCTCTAACTTTCAGCAAGTAGAGCTGTGTCATCTGCATAATGCAGATTACTAATGAGTCTTCCTCCAATCCTAATGCCACATTCTTCTTCATAGAGTCCAACTTGGATTATTTGCTGAGCATAGAGATTGAGGAGGTCTGGTGAAAGGATGCAGCCCTGACATGCACCTTTCTTGACTTTAAACCAGGCAGCGTTTCCTTGTTTTATTGGAACGACTGCCTCCTGGTCCACGTACAGATTTCTCATGAGTACTATTAGGTGCTCTGTATTTCCATTCTTCATAATGTTACCCATAATTTATTATGATCCACACAGGCAAATGCCTTTGCATAGTCAACAAAACATAGATAGGCGTCTTTGTGGTGTTCTCTGGTTTCGGCTAATATCCATCTGACATCAGCAATGATGCCTTTACTTCCACTCTCTCTTCTGAATCCGGCTTGATTTTCTGGCAGTTCCCTGTCTATATATGGCTGTGGTTACTTTTGAATGATCTTTAGCAAAATTTTCCTTGCGTGTGATATTAATGATATTGTTCAATAGTCTTCACATTTGGTTGGATCCCACTTTTTGGGAATAGGCACATATATGGATCTCTTCCAGTCAGTTGGCCAGATAGCTCTTTTCCAAATCTTTTGGCATGAACAAGGTAGCACCTCCAGTGTGGCATCTGTTTGTTGAAACATCTCTATTGGTATTTCACCAATTCTTGGAGCCTTGTGTTTTGCCAATTTCTTCAAGGCAGCTTCCACTTCTTCCTTCAGTACCCTTGGTTCCTAATCATACAGAACCTCTTTTTTTCCCCTTTATCATAAATGATGATGGAATACAGAGTAATACAGCATTGGGCTTTTCCATTGTGCATTGTTTACATCACTTCTGGCAACACTTTCATCAACCCACAAAGTTTATGGAGCCTTGTTGCTAATATATAGTAAAACTCAAATGCTTATTTGGGTGTTGTTGTTGTTGTTGTTGTTGTTAGGTGCCGTCGAGTCAGTATGTGACTCATAGCGACCCTCATAGGGTTTTCAATGGCCGATTGTTCCAGGATTGCCTTGGGAGTGGATTGCCAGGTCCTTCTCCCATTTTTGTGGTGCTGGCAATCGAACTCGGGACCTCAGAGACTGCAGTGCAGCACTCTACCCAACTGAGCTAAATCCCAGCCCTATTTGGGTTATATTCCCCTATTTTTCCAATGTACTCATGAGGTTGCATTGTTTACATTGAAATTGTCCTCTCCCCATTCATCCCTCCACATTGACCCTCCTCTCCATCCCATCTTCCCTAATCTTTGCTTCCCTCTGCTAGTTCCCTCCCTCCCTCTTTCTACTCTTTATAAATTGTCCCTTCTTTGCTAAGTTTAATTGTGCATTTTTATATATCAATTTATGTATAAGATTTTTTCTTCCTTTAAGTATGATTCAGCTTCCACATATAAATGAGAACATATGGTATTTCTCTTTTTGAACTTATGTTCATTTGCTTAAGATGATGTTCTCCAGTTCTACCCATTTTGCTACAAATGACATTATTTCATTTTTTTAGTGCTGAGTGGTATTCCATTAGTATATATACCATAGTTTTTTTTTTTTTAATCTATTCTCCTGTTGGTGGGCACTTTGGTTGGTTCCATATCCTTGCTATTGTGAAAAGTACTGCATTGAATATGGAGATGCATAGCATCTCCTGCCTGGCATCCCATCCCATCTCTGTAATATGATGACTCATCTCCCTTTGTGTATATTCCCAGTAGTGGTATAGCTGGGTCATAGGGCAGTTCTATTTTTAGTTTTCTGAGGTATCTCCATATTGATTTCCAAAGTGATTGAACCAATTTACAGTCCCACCAACAGTGGAAGAGGACTCGTTTTTCTCCACAACCTCGCCTGCATTTGTTATTAATTGTTTTGTTGATCTTGGCCATTCTTACTGGAAATAGGTGGCATCTCAGAACTGTTCTGATTTGTATATGCAACCTCTTGAAAGGGAGAAAATAAATTCCCACTCATTTTTATGATGTACATTATAAAAATTAAGTGCATTAAAAAAATAAAAGTCGGACTGAGGGTGCAGCTCAGTGGTCCAACACTTTCAGAGCATGCAAGCGAGAGGCTGGGATTTAACCCCCAGTACCACAAATAATAATAATAATAATAATAATAATAATAATAATAATAATAATAAATAAAATAAATAAAAGTCTACTGATTATAAGAATGAAATTCCTTTAAGGTAGCATTTTACTTCAGTGACGTTAAAGTAGCACAGCCTTTCATCAAACTAATTGTGAACAGTCCCCTGGAAAAGCCATCCCCATTCCACAGATGGTACAGACACAAGTGGTAGATGGGTTTGGCACGTGGGTGTCATGTGAGTTTCCTGAGGCTGCCATGACACGTTATGACTTAAAACAACATATTTGTTATCCTCTGGGTCTGGAGGTCAGCGTCCAACACGCCTCTGTCTGGGCTATAAAATCCAGGCATCGGCAGGGTGGTGCTCCCCCTGGAGGCTCCGAGAGGCAACTGTTTCCTTTTCTCTTCCACCCTCCAGAGGCTGCTGTAAGGCCTGCAGCCATAGCCCTGTGGCATCTGATCCCGTCAGATTCTCAGAAGCTAAGCAGGGTCAGGCCTGGTTAGTACCTGGATGGGAGACCGCCTGGGAACACCAGAAGCTGTAGGCTTGGGAGAAGGACCTGGCAACCCCCTCCCAAAAATCAATCTGCCATTGAAAACCCTATGAACAGCAGAGAAGCACTGACAACAGTGTTTCCCCTGTTGTACAGAAAGTCGCTGAGTCGGATACCGACTCGACGGCACCTAACAACAACAACAAAGAGGCTGCTGAGATCCGAGAATTGAGGCCCCCTCTGGAAGTCACACTGTTATGCCCAGAGTTCGAGTTCCCCAAAGATCACCAGGGAGTCCAAAGTCGCATGCAAGAACAAAGAGCCTTTATTAAAGCTCCAGCTCGAGGGTGCCTCACTTCACTGACGCGGTGGTTTAGTGTCGGACCCCGACTCATTGTTCGGTAAGGGCTTTTACTGAGGGTTACAGGTAGGGGTAAGGGGGGGAGCAGGTGGTCAGTCCCTTGATCTAAGATGTGCTGGAGGTTGAAGGTTGCCTCAGGCATGCTATCTGTCTTCTCAGGGGGTCTGGGAGTTCTCAGTGATTCCTGCCTGCATCTGCAGCCCTTTGGTCTATGCCTGTATCTCTTAGAATGTAGCTCTGTGGTGTTTTCCGAGAATCAAAGTGACCCTGAGGTCAAACTTTAGCAAAGGTGTGGTGTTTGGTCAGCCTGGGTATCTCAACAACACTTCTGTCTCTGCCTCCACCATCACGATTCCTGGTCCTTGCTTAGATGGGGTCCACCCAGACCACTAGAAACATCTGCCCATCTCAGGATCCTCAACTTAATCGCACCTGCAAAGCCACTTCTGCGCCCCCCAGGTGCCGTTCCCAGGTTCTGGGGAGGAGGGCATGGCCAGTATTCTGCTGCCCACACCGCTGTTTTCCTTCCCTCGTTTGCTCAGTGAGCTCATCCAAGCATCACATGGAGTGCAGAATGAGTCATCTTACAAATGAGAAACTCCAGGCTCTCATTATTTGTTCAAGAGCTGGTAAAATGAAAACCCAGAGCCGTGTGTCTGTTTCGGCTGCCACCAACACACGCAGCCCTGACCATCATTTGGAGTCAATATGGTGAGTTATTGAAGGGCTGTCTGTAGCCATAGCCCTGGGACATCCAATCCCGTCAATTCTCAGAAGCTAAGCAGGGTCAGGCCAAGTTAGTCCTTGGATGGGAGACCACCCAGGAACACCAGATACTGTAGGCTTCAGAGAAGGACCCAGCAACCCCCTCCCAAAAATCAATCTGCCATTGAAAACTCTATGAACAGCAGAGAAGCACTGATAATAGTGTTTCACCTGCTGTACACAGGGTCGTTATGAGTCAGATACTGACTCGACAGCACCTAACAACAACAACAACATTGAAGGGCCGGGACTGCCCCTGGCCTGCACTGCTTCCTAGAGAACTTGCTGAGCTGGACACTTCCAGTGCTAATTCTCAAATCCAATCAACTTGGTTATCATCTATTTAGCTCTATGTTTAAAGAATTAAATAGACATTTTAACTAGAGCATGAGTTTTCATACTGATGTTTGGAGGTAGGGATATGCAAACTTTGGGGATAACAGCGACCCCATGAAGACTCTATTAACAAAGCAGACTAATTAACGCTGACCAGTGCCAGAGCTGGCCTCACCCACACACAGGCCCACCTGGAAATTCCAGCTATCACATGACTAACACAGCTGCACAAACGACACAAACTGACAGCCACCGTGCAACCCTGCAACCCACTTACTTAATATCTTTCTTTTCAACTCTGTGGGCACTGTGCATTCTGTGCTGCCTGCAGCCAGAAGGTAAGAGTCAGGTGAGCAGGAAGCTTGTCTTTCTGGTTTTTGGTTGTATCTCCAACTTGTGGAACGGTGCCTAGAAATGGGCAGGTTCTCAACGGACATTCGATTGGACAAATGAATGAACCTTGACTACAGATCTAGGAACATACCTCTAGGTCTCATGTGTCTGCAACCATAGCCCCCTGGCATCCGATCCTGCCTGAAGCCAAGCAAGGTCGGCCTGGTTAGTCCTTGGATGGGAGTCCACCTGGGAATATCAAGTGCTGCAGGCTAGGCAGAAGGACCAGACAAACCACACCCAAAATAATGCATCAGTGAAAACCCTATGAATAGTACAGAAGCACTGACATAATGAATGGCAGTGTCGGGGAGTGTTTCATTCTCTTTGTACTTAGGGTTGCTATGAGTCGGACTTGACAGCACTCAACAACAGTAACAACAAGGTCTGATGTGGTACAAATCCCACCTTGAGAGGCAATACTTTATAGAAGCTCCTCAGTGTAATCTGAGGGTGGGTTCTAGACCCTATCCGGAGTGTATAAGACATGGGAGATGGAGGGGGTCAAGGAATGGAAGATGGGTGACAGCAAAGGAGAGCCATGTGACATTGCAGGGGACTGGCCTGTGGCCCATCGTTCGTTCCTCATCTTGAAAAGAACCTTGCTGTGGATGACCTCAGCCCCAGCCAGAGAAGAGCTGCTCCCAAGAAAGGAGCAAGTACTACCAACCCTCATTCCATCAGAGGAAAGAGCAGAGGATGCTCTGTGCTCAAAGGAAGTAAAGGCAAAGCTATTTGAAGAAAGCGAGCCTAGTAACACAAAGCATTTTCTCACACATCTGCCTGATAAGGGGTCCATTATTCATACACTCACTTTGCATGTGAGTAAATAGAGACGCTAAGGAAACTTGTCTAAGATCAAACCATCCACAAGAATTGTATTTATTGGTGCACAAAGCAGTCCTCACCCTAGGGTCCATATGGGGCCTTAGGGTGGAGAAGCAGAGACCTCTCCCTGGCCAAGGAACTCACTGTTCACTCCGGCATTTCCCTTGTTGTCTATTTAACTTCTCTGTGCCTTTTCTGATGTGCCCACATCACCCAAAACATCATTCACTGAATGTAGTTCCCTCACTTGCTATTCTTAGGCAGAATTTGAGTCTCTTTGCTACATAGGGGAAATGGATATCACTCAGCATAGATCAAAGATAATCATGAAAATTAACACAATCAAAACAATCTAACTTTTGGAAATATTTGTCTGGGAAGTGCTAACACTCAGCTCAGTGCATGTGACCACTCGCACAGATGGCAGGGCTGCCCGCAAGCAAAATTTCTAACTCAGGTAACAAGAACTGTACGATCGCAATGCCATTGGCTGTTCACTCTGTGCACCAAACAGGACTGTTGTTGTTGTTATTGTTGTTGTTGTTGTTAGGTGCCGTCGAGTCGTGTCTGACTCATAGCAACCCTCATAGGGTTTTCAATGGCTGATTGTTCCAGGATTGCCTTGGGAATGGATTGCCACATCCTTCTCCCATTTTTGTGGTCCTGGGAATTGAATCCAGGACCTCAGAGACTGCAAGGCAAATTTCTACCAACTGAGCTAAATCCCAGCCCCCTAAGCAGGATTATTGTTGTTATTGTTAGGTGCCGTCAAGTCAGTATCCAACTCATAGCGACCCTCATAGGGTTTTCAATGGCAGACTATTTCAGGATTGCCTTGGGAGTGGATTGCCAGGTCCTGCTCCCATTTTTGCAGTGCTGGGAATTGAACTCAGGACCTCAGAGACTGCAGCGCAGCGCTCTACCAACTGAGCTAAATCCCAACCCTTCTAAACAGGGTTAAGAAGTATAAAATGTAAAATGAAAAATTACTCCGCACCTCCATTGACAATCAGTTTAGGGCTTCTGTTCTGTCCCTAAGTTCTGGGATGGGGAATAATTTCTCACTTTAGGCTGTGTCTAGGAAGTGAGTTTCTTTTGGTTTCTTTTCTTCCACACCCAAGACAGTGTACACAGAGATATCAGCACCTTTGAGCAGAAAGCTAATTACTTACAACTGCAAGTTGCAAGAAGGGCCCACATTCACACTCAGTGGTCCATTCTATGTGCTGTTTGGTTGTGTGTTCCCCGCATCAGCCCCCACAAGTGTGCAGATAAAGAGTTGGCTCTCTCCATGTTCTCGTGTCTCAGCCGTGGTTAAAAAACCCATGAAAGCCAAGCAGAAATTTCTTGAAAGAAAACTCTCTAGCACTAATCCTACTGAGAATATTAGTCTGACCTCCATTTTGATGAGTGCTGCCCTGTGTCCTCCTGTCTGACGGCCAATCTCTCAGTCTGGGGAGACAACACAGCCTGGCTCCACACCCCTTCCACGTTCTACCTCAGCCAATGTTATCTCCTCCTGAGTGACCAGGAGGCTTGAAGATGAGGCTCTGGACTCAAACTTCAGCAAAGAGAATACAATGTGCCCAGGAGGGGCACCCACATGTATGTTGCTGTTGTTGTTAGGTACCTTCGAGTCGGTATCCGACTCATAGCGACCCTATGTACAACAGGCCAAACACTTATCAATGCTTCTCTGCTGTTCAGAGGGTTTTCAATGGCAGATTGATTTTTGGGAGCAGGTTGCCAGGTCCATCTCCCAAGCCTACAGCACCTGGTGTTCCCAGAAAGTCTCCCATCCAAGTAGTAATCAGGTGCGACCCTGCTTAGCTTCTGAGATCTGACAGGATCGGATGCCACAGGGCTACGGCTGCAGGCTACACATGTATGGAAACCAGTAATATCCTCAAATGAAAGCTATAATGTAGAAATTTGTGCCTACAAATCAAGAATTATATGCCTAAGACATGCCACAAAGGCAGTTCTTTGACCACACTCCTGGAGCGGTGTCAAAATGTGCCAGCCAGGATGGTGGGGTAAGGGGGAGTCAGAAACAGCCATGAAGATGCTAGATCATGTGTTGCCAGCTGTGATGCTGGTACCGTGTTTCCAAATCCGACCTGACAAAGTAAATCTCCCACTGGACACGTATGGTGTCTGGAATTCCCCAGATCTAGGCATCCAGATGTCCCAGGTGCTGTCACTCCGGAATGATTGAAATAATCACACCTGGTGCAAAAGTCTAAGGCCCACTTGAAGCCATGACCTTAATCAAGAAAGCACTGACGGATCTGCCCTACCTTCACATTACCCACTTGCAACACCGGGTAAGGCATCTCTGATTTCCGTAAAATGCTCCGCTCTCCACTGCCTAGAGATAACTTTCTGCCATTGTAATCAAGTGAGGGTTGAATTTCTGCAGCCAAGCGCACTGTCTGATGGAGACAAGGTCTGCACACGTCCAACCACCCTAATAAAATGTGGAGACTCTGGGGGTTGGTAAGGGGCCACCTGAGCCAGAGACAGAGGATTTCACTTGTGAATGGTGCCTGTGGCCGGGCTGACCACTCAGGACCCAGGGAGTGCTAGCATTCATTCCCTCACCCAAGTTGTTTTTAGGGCAATCTTTGTCCCTCACAACCTGTGGAGGGCAGAATATAAAATTCAAGTAGCAATGAGAATTATTATTAGATCAGCACTTGCTTTGGTTGGAAGCAATGTGCCAGCCAACTGTTCCCAGCACTTTGCATATGTCACCAAAGCCTCCAAACAACTCCACACAGTCTTTCTCTTGCTGTCCTTATTTTATTAGTGAAGAAACTGAGGCATGCAGGAATTAAGCAACTGGCCCCAGGATCAAAATGAGGACTTGGGCAGCTTGAATCTCAGGGCCATTGCTCGCTGCCAACCACCTCCTGGGGACCAAGGCCAGGGCACTGTCTTCAATCCTCCACATATCCTCAGTTAAAGAAGGAGAGAGTTAGGTGCACATTGGTAAAAAACTACTATGAGAAGACTCATTCCAGGGGATAAAATAAGAGACAAGATTTGGCTTCCTGTCGAGACAACCTCAAAGTAGACAAAAGGCTCTAACACTTTGGTCTTTTAGACAAGGACACGGAGCCATGAAGGATGCTGGTCATACAGAGTGAGTCCTCTGCTTGCCCAGCTCTGCGCACCTCCCTGCAGTAAAAGGCAGAGCTGACAGTCCAGGGAGCCCAAGATGGAGCCCATCTGAAAGACAGAACGCCAGCAAGACAAGAGTGGCACAGAGAGCCCCGGATCTACAGAGGCCCCTCAAGGATCAGCTGAGCACTGACCAGCACCCGTGGACAAGGGCCACCTACCCAGGTGGCAGGCAGCTAGCTGCATGTAGCACGGGAAAGCACCTGTGTATGGTACAAAGGGGGCACCCGAGGCCAGGATCGAAACAACCCCTATGTTGTTATTGTTAGGTGCCATCGAGTCGAGTAGGACTCATAGCGACCCTCATAGGGTTTTCAATGGCTGACTATTTCAGGATTGCCTCGAGAGTGGATTGCCAGGTCCTTCTCCCATTTTTGCAGTGCTAGGAATTGAACTCAGGACCTCAGAGACTGCAGGGCGGCACTCTACCAACTGAGCTAAATCCCAGCCCCACACCCCTGACAGGGAGAGCTAGTTACACCTGCTTCTCACACAGGACCGGAGGCAGCACCTGCTCCCACCAGCCGGGAGGCTTCAGAATCCATGGAGTCCTGGGCAGGGTGGTCAGGCAGCCTCATTCCCAGAGTGGAAATGATTAGCCACGGTCCGGACACTCCTCTGGTCCCAACAAACAAATCTCAACAGAACGATCTTCAGTGACGAGACCACCTCCAAGGAACTCAACTGCACTCTAGAACCAGGCTCAATAATATGTGTGGAAATACAAAAATATCAAACACACAACAGAGTGAACGCCCACAATGTCTGGCGTCCAATCAAAGGAAATGGAAAGGAAAATGCAGCCGTAATGAGAAAAAACAATAATCAAAATCAGAACAGAGATGACTCACACATTCAAATTGGCAGGCATGGATAGTTTAAGTTACTATAACTGTATCTGGGCAGAGGAACACAGGAAATTTTTCTGAATAAATAATGGCCAAAGGCTTTGCTAGCTTAATGCAAACTATAAATCGACAGATGGAAGATGCTCAACAAACCCCAAAGACATGAAAGAGAAACTGTCCCAAGGCACATCATCATCGAATTGCTCAGAACCAGTAGTAAAGAGAAAATCCTTAAAACAGCAAAAGAGAAAGGATGTGTTATGTGCAGAGAAAAAAAGATATGGATGACTGCAGATTTTCCATTGAAAACAAAGCAAGTTAAACAAAGCAACATCTTCAGTCTAGAAACAAAGTAACTGCCTCCCTAGAAGTCTATGCTTAGCAAAATTACCTTTCATACATGAAAGCAAAGGAAAAGTATTCACTGACATACAAAATCTGAAAAGAATTCATCACCAGCAGACTTGCGCTCCAGAGCTGTCTAGGGATAGCCTTTAGGCAACAGAAAGATGATTTCGGATGGAAATCTAGAGCTACTTAACGGAATTATGGGTGCTGGAAATGGTAACTACATAAGCAAATATACAGACTTCTTTCTTATTAGTTAAATCTTTTTATAACATAATTGATGTTTTAAACAAAAATAATTTATTATGGGGTTTATGACATGTATAAAAGTAAAATGTATGACAACAGAAGCATAAAGCCAGGAGGGGAGAAATAAGACTGTCATAAAGTCGTTATACTAAAGGGAACTATCTGTGTAGTTTTTATACTATATACTATACAGAATATTTGACTGGGAGGCAGGCTATGTATAGTCTAAGGGCCAAAGTAGCCACTACAATAATGAACCAAAAAGCTAAAGCTAGTAATTCAATACAGCAGATTTAAAGGAATCCTAAGAAATAACTAAGGGCTAGGATTTAGCTCAGTTGGTAGAGTGCTGCTCTGCAGTCTCTGAGGTCCTAAGTTCGATTCCCAGCACTACAAAATGGAAGAAGGACATGGCAACCCACTCCCAAGGCAATCCCCAAACAATTAGCCATTGAAAACCCTATGAGGGGCGCTATGAATCGGACTCAACTCGACGGCACCTAACAACAACAACAACAACAAAGAAATAACTCGTTAATCCCTACATAGCAGATAAGGGGGAAAAAGGGGAGGAAAGAACACATGGTACAAATTTACAAAATGGCAGCTGGAAACTCAATCATATAAACAATCATATAAAATGTAAATGGTCTAAATGCACCCAATTAAAAGGTAGAGATTGTTAGATTGGATAAAGAAGCAAGACCTAACTATATATTCCTTCAAGAAATTGACTTTAGCATAAAGGCACAAACAGGTTAAGAGATGGAAAATAATCCCCAAATGTATATGCTCCATTGTTGTTGTTGTTAGGTGCCGTCGAGTCGGTATCCGATTTATCTCGACCCTCATAGGGTTTTCAATGGCTGACCATTTCGGGATTGCCTTGGGGATGGATTGCCAGGTCCTTCTCCCATTTTTTGCGGTGCTGGGAATTGAACTCAGAACCTCAGAGACTGCAGTGCCGCGCTCTACCAACTGAGCCAAATCCCAGCCCATATGCACCATACTAACATCAATAAAAACAAAGACAGAATGGATCTATTAATATGCAACAAAGTTTATTTCAGTGAAAGGATATTATCAAAGGCAATAATAGTCATTTCCTAATGACAAAGGGGTTAAGTGATCAAGGAGACGTAATCTAAATGTTCATGCCCCTAATAGCAGATCTTCAAAAGACATGAAGCAAAACTGGTAAGGCTATAAGGAGAAATATGCAAATCCAGATTCATAGTCAAAGATGTCAATATCCCTCTGTCAGTAATTAACAGAAATAGTGGCGAGGAAACAGTAAGGACAGTTAGGATTTGAACACCTTATCAAAAAAACTTGACTGAATTGACACTAGTGAAACACTTAACCTCAAAGCAGCGGGAACACAGTCCTTGCAAGCATACAAACAGCACATCAAGATAAATAATGCTCTCATCCAGAAAGCAAGTCTTCATAACTTTGAAAGGTTTCAACTTAGACAATGCATGTTCTGTGATCAAAATAGAATTAAATTATCAACAGACAACAGAAATATCACTGGAAATCCTCCATGTGTTTGGAACTGAATAATGTACGTCTAAATAACACCTTGGACAAAGAAGAGTCAGACACTATTTTGAACTGAAAGGACCTATCACAATTGTGAGATTTTGTAGATTTTCTGTTGGGAACAAAGGAAGTTAGAAGTCGGTGGTACTCAAGGGGAAATTAATCACACCAAATCCCTGTGGAAGAAAAGACAAGAGGTCCCAGTGGCCTTGGCTCCTACCAGTCTAAGAAGCGAGTGGATGGTGGTTTCTTTAATAGCGTTCAAGGACACAGATAGAGGACATCTTGGAGGTGACGTGTGGAGCATCAAGGTGCTACGGAATCTACTGATACATAATTCTCAAATGAAGGGCAAGGGTGGGCTGGACGTACAGAAGCAGCAGGATGGAAGAGCCACCTGAGCCCCACAAGGAAATGAGGTCCCTCAGGAGATGCAGTGGGAGAAGCTGGTGAAGGATTGGCCCCCGGGGAACCCCAGTATTTGAGGGCTGGAAGGAAAGCCAGGAGACAAAGGGTTGAACAAGAAGATATGGTCGGAGGGCAGGGCACTCAGGAAGAGGGTGTCGCGGTGGAGAAGGAGGTTTAGGGACCAGGGAGACACTGAGGGCGTTTAGTGCAGCCGAAAGACCACTGAGGAGGAAATCCTCAGAGCCACGTCATCCAGCCACTCTTTACCTCCTTCTTCAGAGGGGCTCGGTGGAGCACTGAGAAGTGGAAGCAGCTTGAGGAGGGAGTGGGCAGACAGGAAGCTGAGTTAGTACATGGAGTGCTTGATGGAGAAGTTCTGATAAATAAGAAGGAGGACAATGATCTCAAGCATGAAATGTGAGCAAGGAGAGATGTTGGACGTGGGAAACCCTCGAGCGTGTCTGTAGAGAAAGAGGCAACCAAGATGTCCACCAACAGAGGAATGGATTCAAAAAGCTGTGGTGTATATACACAATGGAATATTACTCAGCAGTAAAACAGAATGAGGTAATGTCATTTGCAGCAAAATGGATGGACCTGGAAATACCATCTTATGTGAACAAAGGTCCACCTCCTCCAGCAAGTACTTCGGAACCCTTCCCAGAAGCCTTCCACAGCCGAGGAAGCAGGGTAGCTTCACCTACTCCTTCTCGGGCTAAAGATCTCAGAGTTAGTTGCTCCTCGTAATTTGGGAAAAACAAATGAACGAGTAACTTTTATCATTGAACTCAACATAGAGTAATTTTTAAACATTTATTTTTAATTTAATAAATTCAAAATGAGCATCAACATTTTGATGATAGTCCCACCTTCAATAATAATGATGATATACAAACATTTATTTTAACCAAATAGATTGGACCTTCATCTTTGAAAAAAAAAAAAGAAAGAAAGAAAGAGGCAAGAGCTACTGAGGAGGCACAGGCGAGGATGAAGAAGAGACCAGGGCCCAGCGAGGGCTCATGACCCTAGAATAAATACTCTGCGGTGGCCGGGTGCAGTGGCGCACTCCCAGCTGCTGGGGAGGTGGAGGCAGGAGGATCGCAAGTTGGAGACCAGAGGCAGTCTGCGTAACTTAGCAAGACCCTGTCTCAAAAAGTTAAAAAAAAATGGGCTGGGGGCACAGCTCAGTGGTGCAGCACTTGTAAAGTATGCAGGCAGGAGGCCCTGGGTTCAACCCACAGTACCGCAAAAAAAATAAATAAAACAACTCTGCAGTGAAGAGCATAGGTGGAATGGTGGACCATGGCTGGGAAGAATGTGACATTGTCCAGTGAGAACGGAGATATGCTAACGATGTGGAGGTCATATATTAGGGGAAATCCCCAACACTTAACTACAAACTCCATTTCATCACTAAGCTGTACATGTTGTTGTTGTTAGGTGCCATTAAGTTGGGTCCAACTCGTAGCAACCTCCTAGGGTTTTCAATGGCCGACTATTTCAGGATGGCTTCAGGGAGTAGATTGCTACATCCTTCTCCCAAAGCTGTACCTAGGAAACTTCACAACTAAATTTTAAACACACCCTCTCAAAGGAAATCGACTGCACAGAAAAAAATTCTCCAGTGTGCCTTTGGACAGCTTTATATTTGTAAAATATATCTTAGGTGTAGCTTCCTGTTTGGCTTGGTTTCGAGTGCCATCCATGACTCTGCCCCAGGTAAGAGTTAACACCTGCCTCCTGCGCATACACCAGGTGGAAAGATGGGCAGTGTTATTTGGGAACTGTGGCGGCTGGTGGAGGTCCATCAACTCAGCGTCAACCGTTCACTTTGAAGACTAAGATCTGATAAGCGGAAAAGCTCAGAAGAAATGCATCCTGTCCCTAACAGTCAAAAGCACCGAGGTAAAACTAACGGCAAGATACTCTTCTCTTTTCAAACTGACCAAGACTCAGTGAAGATCATTTACAGTCCACAGGCAGGCTCTGTCTGTGGAGTGAGACTCTTGGGGTTCACAGCCTGTCTCCCCCACTGTAAGTATGGACCCTGAACTCCTGGAGTGGAGGGTCCCAGCAGTGAGAAAACACATCGAGGCTTTTAGGACAGTAGCTACCACCAGTAAGTGTGCAATAAAAGGCACCTGTGGTTATTCAGCATAGGAGGATCATAAATTGGCACAACTTTGTGGAAAGCAATTTGGCGATATGTGTGAAGAGGTTTTAAAAAGTAATCCCTCACACAGGCATCTATTCCAAGGAGGCAATGAAAAAAAATTATTGAACAAAGAAATCATAGCTGTCATCTTCTCCACTATTCCTCCAGGGTTAACAGTGAACCAAGTTCAAAATAAATGTGTACAATGAATATATGTTGAATGCATAAACAAAGATTTATGTAGGAAGTTGTTTATGGTGGTATTTTTTATGAGCGGAACCTGATGAATGGTTTCATAAATTATTGCAATCCATATGATGGAATATTACGCAACCATTAAAATGGCATTTTGAAGGATGTTTAATAAAAGTGCAAGTGTTCACAGTATAATGTTAGGGAATAAAAAACAACCATGATGCAGGATTATATATGCAGTATCATTAAAATTTCGTCGTACAGATTTATGAAGAAAACTAGTGGAAAGAAAAGAAAATACCAGCTGGACTTAACTATGATTGGTCTGCTGGAGGTAATTTCTTTTCGTTCTTTTGGTGTGTTTGTGTTTCCCTATTTTGTAAGTCACTATACCTTATGCTTGGGGCTGGGATTTAGCTCAGTTGGTAGAGCGCCACTCTGCAGTCTCGGAGGTCCCAAGTTTGATTCCCAGTACTGCAAAAATGGGAGAAGGACGTGGCAACCCACTCCCAAGACAATCCCCAAACAATCAGCCATTGAAAACCCTATGAGGGTCGCTATGAGTCAGACACGACTTGACGGCAGCTAACAACAACAACAACATCCCTTACTCTGATTATCAAAGGAGAAATGCTATTTAAGAATACACTGGGAAAAACTCATTGTGGATAGTTG
Source organism: Pedetes capensis (assembly GCA_007922755.1). Lineage (NCBI taxonomy): Eukaryota > Metazoa > Chordata > Mammalia > Rodentia > Pedetidae > Pedetes > Pedetes capensis. Next base: position 53,181 of record VMDO01003188.1, read on the forward strand.
AAAAACAATTAGTAATCTACAATCAATAAAGGTATCTTTCAGAATTGGGTGCCAATGGTGCAAGAACATTTAGTGCTTTGGAGTTTAAAAACTGAACACAGACTTCAAGTACATGCATGGAATATGGTGTGAGGAACAGCCATGAAATCACAGCATGAAGCATCGCAAGAAAATGTGGAGCCGGTCGGATAATGGAAAACCATGTAAGCCTTCATTCCTAAGAACTACTCCCTTGAATCATTTATTGTGCACTGAACTTCTTGTAGAAACTGGGGAGCTTTGCAACCTAATTTTAATTCCGAATGTGCCTGGTGCTTATTCCCAGTTATTTTTCTGTTTAAAATCCATTAGTGCAAATGAAGGAATTGGCTTATGTTTTATGCACCTAGTTCTATATTACTTTTGTGCATTTCTAACTGGCCTCTGGAGCTCCGTCTCCCCCTCATGATTTAGCTGGGCAAGATGTTACAGCAATTTATCGAAAGGAACATGGGGAACAGAGTCTGCATATTAAATGGAGATTTTCCTACAGCCTGCTCAACCGGCAAGAAGAGAGCAGCTCTTACCCTGCACCAGATGCCGCTTCGGAAAGAATTCCCACGGGTTGGCCTGTTGGTTCATTGTTTCCCAAGACAGACTGAGCCCCGCAAATCGTCAGACATCTTGCAACTGACCTCTGCCTTTCCCGTTCACCTGTCTGAATGGTGTGGTGAAACTGAGGCTGTCGCAGAAAGCTCTCTGAGACAACCCGAGCAAGTCCCTCTGGTTTCCACATGGGCACAGTATCTGTAGCACTCCAAACCTTGGATGTGAAGGTGAGGATTCTGCCAGGAAATCCCAGGCCCTGAGAGCACCTCCTCTTTCCTCATCAATTTCCTGGAATTGAAGAGCCGAGGTTGGTTTGTTTTTCTTTCCATTCTTGTTTTCATCCTTGGGTCTTGTTTTGTGTTTGGTTTGTCTCTTTGAGAAATTCAAGCAAGAGCATCCAGAGACTCCAGGGTGTCCCCAGGGCCACCTCCTCCCGCTCACTGTCCTCCTCCCTTCACACTGTGGGCAAGCAGGCTAGGAGGTTGTCCTGGATGGAGGGGCACCACTGCTGACCATTTTCCACCCCCTGTTCTGGGCTCCTTTGGGAGCCTCCTGCTCTCTGTGATGGAGCGAGGTTGTCCCTCACAGAGCTCCAGCCTGCAGCACCTCCACAGAAGGGGCCCCATGGTCCACGCTTGCCAGCAAGGATAGTTCACTCCCTTGCCCACAGTGACCAGGTCAAGGATAGCCAGGTGACAGCAACAGAGCCAGAGTTTCCCGCACTATGGAGGCTTTGGAGACCCTTGGCCTCTTCCGCCAGGTCAGCAGGGAGAGAAATGGAGTCCAGGGAGGCCGGAGGCTGAGAGCTTGGGTTTCCATGGCAATTCTGCCATTTCCAGAAGCGTGACCAGAGGAAGCAGGTCCCCGGTCCCCTCGCCTGTGAAAACCTACTTGGCTTCCCCTACAGAAGAGCATCCAACAACTCCGTGCCAAAGAGCGTGTGCCGAGGGCCGGCACTGACCGAGCCTCAGCTCCTGACTGGCCTTTATCATCTCGCCTGCTACGGACAGCTGCCAGGGACTCAGAGTGCAGACCACACAGCTGAGGGATGATGGGGCCCGGAGTCCCACGCGCTACTGAATGCCTAGAGCCAGTGTCCCCTGAAACGTGTCCACTATAGGCAACTCCCAAGAACGTGAGTGACAACCACCCGGCCCCCGATTCGCCTAAGCTGGTCTGATGTGAGCGGCCATCACTTGGCACGAGTTCTGCCCGCCACAAGGCCATCCACAACCCAAGCTGCCACAGCAAGAACTGGTTCTGTCTCACGTTGCTAAAATTGCTTTCAGCTCCTGGAACGAGGATCCTTTCTGAAAATGTTCTGGGAGGAAAGCATTAGGGTTGAATTTCTTCTCTGATTCAAATGCCGAAGCCTGCTGAGAGTCAACCAGAAGTTATGGAGTGGGTCAGCTGGCGAATTTTCTCTCCTCCCCGAATATATCGTCCTTTGAACGGCAAGGACTATTTGTATTTGCTGCAAGTGGAATTTTCGATTAGTCTCTTGACATCCAGATCACTCTTTGCCTTTTATTATGCTCTGAATTTAGAAAGAAATATGCTCCCGGCGGCGGCGACTTTATTTGAATTCTTCTGCCTAGGTTAATAGCAAATAAAAGCCAAGACCACCACCGACTGGATCCAAACCAGCAAACCGAAGCTGGCTCTTGGGGAGGCAGCTGTTTAAGACGCGGATTTCTTTCACCCGTGCTGGATTCACAGTCTTTACAGCTGGTTGCCATTAGCCTCCCAGAAGATCTTTTCGGCCGCCATGGCCTGCGGCGGTGCTGGGCCCCCAGAGGTACTCTCTGCCGCCTCTGGTTTTAAGCTAGAAACTGATGTTGAGCCAAGCACTGGCTCGGTCTTTTATCTGCCTCATTTTCTTTCATGCTTTGTACAACTCTGAGATGCAGGTGATGCGTCTCCATTTTACAGACACCAAGCACACCCACCTGAGGCCCGGACAGCAGGAGGAACGTGGCCCAGGGCACAGAGAGGAGGTGGGATTCAGACTCAGCCTGTCCGAGCTGCAAGGCGCTTCTCATCTCTACCACCATGGAGTCCACGAGGGGCACAGGGCTGACCCCCGGACAGGTTTGTCCCCCGTGACCACGTGGCAACTCACACACCTCCTGCCAGGGACTCTGTCAGCTGTGAGTTCTCAGCCACTTCTGCATGTTGACGAAGCTTCAGGCATGCAGTAGTGTGGAAGCCAAGAGCAAGGTCAGGAGAGGCTTCTGCAGGGGGTCTCTGAGCCCAGGGGTCTGGTGGGACGTGTGTGTGTGGTCAAGGGCCGTGGCAACCAATGAGCATCCATCTGACTCTGATGCAGCGTGGCTTTGCACCCTCGGAGCCACGACTGCCCCCATCAGGCGCCTGGATGTGGCTGCACGTTAGATGTGCTTTGCAGATAGTCCTGTCCACTCAGCCTGATTTCCGCCTCCTGCTCCTCTTCTTCTTTCTCTTCTCCAGATAATCCAAGACTTCCATGACCCCTGCACCCCACAGGGATTAACACAGCCCACTGCAGGGAGGTTTGTGGGGCCTTGCCATGCCTAGGGGGAGGTCTAGAGATAAGGCACAAGGAGCAGGCCCTCCTGCCTGTGCCCAGACCATCTCTCTGCTCAGCTAATCCTTGATGTCCTCCATGGTCTTCTAGGAGAAGCCCAGCAATGGCCTTCAGCAGGCCGGAGATGGCACGGCTCTCCTGGAGGAGCAGAAAGGGGGGCGTCCGGCTCTGTCACCTATAGCTCTGTGGCACTTGGTCTGAGTGACTCTTCCAACTTGACGAGGCTTCAAGCCATAACCCTTCAGCCAAAGCCCCCCCAGGTGATCAAGCTAGGAGCTTCCCTCAGACCCAGAGTTTCCGTAGCTTCGCATTAAAGATTTTGCCACTCTTCATGGAAATACAAAGACTCCAGCCACACCTAACACATGCTCAATTAGCCAAAAACCAAATGAAGTCGCCAGAGATGGTACTGGAGCTCAAAGCTAGAGAAGAGAAGACAGAGTTTCAGGAACACTGGTGAGAGTCCGTCAAATGGCAGGGCCGAAGGCCGGACCTTCCACGAGACCCCCCTTGCTTCTGCCGCCGGCTGCACCTCGCGCACCGCCTAACCTACTCTCGACTCTGACAGCTCTTCATAAGCTCGTGCTCACAGAGAGCCAGCCCGCCATGGCGGTGGCTTGTGACAGGGAAAAGCCAGAGGAAGACGGGCAGAGGGCAGGGTCTGAAAGACTCCTAAAGGTGAAGCTTCTCCGTCATCATCCCTGGAGTCAGGACATGTCACCCTCCTGCGCGAGTGTGGGACAACGCCCGTGTGTTGCCGCACAGCGATGCGCACCTGAGTAACCAGAGCTCCTCCTGCGCAGGCCATGGCGGCTGACGCGCACCTGAGTAGCCAGAGCTCCTCCTGCGCCTTCCTTTTGTTGACTCGACCAATGCCCCCACGGCCAGCCTCTGTCTCCAGCTTGGTGGAAACCAGACCTGCCACCTCCCTTGCCTGGGGTTGGCCTTCCTGGTGCGGCCAGCCTCCACCCTCAGATCCACTGTGGCCAGCCCTCCCACAGCTATGACACAAGGCGCCTCCCAGCAGCGGAGGGCAAAGCCCAACCTGTCTTTGGTGGCAGAGGCGGGAAGGCTGACCTTAAGATGGGGCGGTGGCAGGCAGGGTGACAATGGAATAGGATAATGAGATCCACTTAAGGTGAATTCTATAAGGTTCCAAAAATGCATCCACTGGAATGCAAGGGGGGTGTGATAGACGTACTCAGCAGGGAGCCTTGGGAAGGACAAGGGGCGCAGCCAGTACACAACAGAGAACCAGAATCGTGGGGTGGACAGAGTCGGTGGGCACAGGAGCGAGTTAACCGCAGCCTCTTCTCTTCTCTCCCACATATGAGCTCCGGGCAGCAGAGCACCCGCCCGACCCATGCTCTGCCCTTCCTTGCCTGCCATCAGAGCTAATGCATTCTTAAACACAGTGCCGCCAAGACCAACTAATTATAATACGCTTGCTCACCCTTCGTTGATTCTCTGTATTTCTCTGCTTATTGAGTTGAGAATTGAAACCCTATTATTAATTCATTAAGAAACGTAATTTCATGCAAAATAATGTGTTTACCCTCCCCCAGGAGGTTAAGGTGGGGTAATTATGAGCTCGGTTTGAGGCGATGAGACGCGCACTCCCCCAGGGGGCCAAAGGAGCTGCTCAGTGTCTGGTCAGGTCCATGAAGCTGGGAGGAGCTGGCTGGAAGGCTGACGCTGTGGCAGATCTTCTATGAGGATCTAGATCGGCAGGCTGTGGGGTGGCAGATTCGAAATGACAGGACGGAGCTTGAGATGTTGTGTTGTTAGGTGCCGTCGACTCAAGTCCGACTCATAGCGACCCTCATAGGGTTTTCAATGGCTGATTGTTTCAGGATTGCCTCAGGAGTGGGTTGCCACGTACTTCTCCCATTTTTGCGGGGCTGGGAATCAAACTCGGGACCTCAGAGACTGCAGAACGCCGCTCTACCAACTGAGCTAAATCCCAGCCTGGAACTGGAGAAGAGGTTGCTAATTGTTTTCTCTGCTCACTGTGAGAGAGTTGTCACACTGGGGCTGGTGGTGGGTGAGAGGGTTCCTTTACACCCCATAAACTCCTGCAGAAAGGAGAATCAGGGCAGGTGCTTAGATTGCGCGTTCTCAGATTGCATTCAGCTGAGTTACAGAGAAGTACTCAGGCTGCTGGAAAGGCCCAGTGGAGAAACACGGCCTAGGGATTGCCATGGTGCCACCCCAGATCTCCAACAGCCACCCCATACCCTCCCCGAGAGAGAATCTCTCTAAAGATCCCTCTAACCCCCTTTGGTAAGGGGCTGGGAGTTAGCTCAGTTGCTAGAGCACTGCTCTGCAGTCTCTGAGGTTCTGAGTTCGATTCCCAGCACTGCAAAATGGGAGAAGGACGTGGCAATCCACTCCCAAGGCAATCCCCAAACAGTCAGCCATTGAAAACCCTATAAGGGTCTCTATGAATTGGACTGGACTTGAGGGCACCTTACAACAACCCCCTTTGGAGACGCCCCCTGACGTGATCCTGAGCCGGAAATGCTTTGTGAAAACTCCAGTACTCCCAGGACCTCCCATATGCCCACCCTTTTCTACCAGCCCTGGCTGATGCTATTGTTTGAGGCCCTGAATTAAAACCTCAGATTTGGGGACAGCGAGAGGAAGGGCGTTTTTGTGTTTGCAATTTTTCTTCGGGAGAGGCTTTCGCTGGAGCTTTATCATTTTTGACTCCTGGAGGTGGCCGTGGCGTCTCTTCTTGCAGAGGAAGACAAATGGATGCCAGAGCATAGCAGAAGTGCTCCTGAGAACCAAGCGGCCGGCGAAAGAGCAAAGGCTTTTCCTGTGAATGCGGAAGCCACAGAAGCAGGCAAAGAAAGGAAACCGAGGGAGGGGGGAGGAAAGAAGGATCGCTTTACAAATTGCTCCAAAATGGAAAATACTGCGGTGGACGCTGGCGGTTTGGGGCTGTCACAGGGAATCACCTTCTGCTCTCCGTTAGAGTTCACTGTGCTTCTCCCGCTCATGACTAATCTTGTTTGCTAGTGGATGCTTTTTCCAATATATTCCACTTGGGTTTGCTTTCTGTGTGCCTATTGATAACTCCTCGGCATTATGGATGGTCTATTCCCGGACACCCCCACACGTCTGTCAGTTTGCCGCACTGTGGGGGCTTGTGTGTTGCAATGAGGCTGAAAGCTATGCCACCGGTGTCTCAGATACCATCAGGGTCACCCATGGTGGACAGGTTTCAGCTGAGCTTCCAGACTAAGACAGACAAGGGAGTAAGCAGGCTGGGATTTAGCTCAGTTGGTAGAGTGCTGCACTGCAGTCTCTGAGATCCCAAGTTCAATTCCCAGCACCACAAAAAAAAAATGGGAGAAGAGCCTGGCAATCCGCTCCCAAGGCAATCCCTAAACAGTCAGCCATTGAAAACCCTATGAGGGTCGCTATGAGTCGGATACCGACTCGACGGCACCTAACAACAACAACAACAACAACAACATTCCCGGACAGCCCGGCACTCTTGGTTGGATTCATGGTTTGCACAGAGGCAGTGTCCTCTGCTCCGATGCAGCCTCTACTGGAACTGCAGAATCTAAGCCTCTGCACTCGGCTCTGTAAGATACACCAGGACTCCAGGTCGCTCATTTGACCTCTGTGAGTCTCAGTATCTTCGGCAGTTCCTGTCTTTGGTGGCAGATCCAAATTACCAGGGACTTGGGGGCTCAGACACCAGACATTTCTTTCTCATGATTCTAGAGGCTGGGAAGTCTAACGTCAGGGAGCCAGCAGACTCCACCCACTAATACTGCCACTTTGGGGGCGGGGATTCCAGCAAATAGCTCATTGTACTTGGTTTCCCTGGTCAGAAACAGGAGCAAGGAAGACCTGGCTCAGACCTACTTCAGAAGCCTGCTGTGGGAAACCCATCTGAAAAGCCACATGTTATGCAAATGCCAATTTCTGTGAGGAAAACCTTGGTGTCCTCCCAGAAAGGTACTGGGTCATTTCCTCTCTGGCACTTTAGGGACATCCTGAAGCTGATTGCTTAGGGACGAGGCCAGCCCCTTGGGGAGGATGCTCCCCAGAGCTGACATCCCTTGAAGCCCAGCATCCACCTCTCTGAAGCCCTGAAATCTACATCCAAAGGTGCATCCAAAGCTTCTTAATGATAGTTGATACTAAGCAGAGTGCCGTGGCACATGCCTGTAATCCCAGCTGCTCTGGAGGCGGAGGCTGGAGGATTGCAAGTTTGAGACCAGAAGCAGTCTGTGTAATTTAGTGAGACCCTGTCTCGAAAAGTAAAAAAATGGGCTGGGGGTGCAGCCCAGTGGTCCAGCACTTGCAAAGCATGCAGGCGTGAGGCCCTGGATTCAACCCGCAGTACTGCCAAAAAAAAAAAAGAAAGAAAAGAAAAAAGATAGTCAATACTAAAATCCAAGTAATGTCCATTCATTCAATAAACAAATGACCAATAAGAGCAATAACAACACAAGAGCTGGCATTGAGTCAGTGAGCTCACATACCCTCTCTGAATCCCCTTCCGTTGGTTCAAACACAACTTCCTCTGTGGCAGGACCATGCTGTGGACTTGTAGGAGAAGGCACATGGCCATGCGCAGTGTCTCGAGATGGGACACATGGTCTGAGTCAGGACTAACACTTGTCACAAGCCATGCAACCCTCAGTCGCACTCCTAACTGCTTTAAAAGTGAAGCCACTGAGTTACAGTGACACCCACTCTTCCCAGAGGGAACTGGGTAGTCTTCTGAAGAGCCACGGTTTGGGAATCTGTTGCAAGAAAAGAAAGAGCTCTTGTGTCCACAGGGATGGGCCCAGTTCTCAGCAGCCCTAGCAACCCAGCTGGACACGACGTGTTCAATGAGGAAATCTGTATGAAGTGCGTGGCCCGGGCCGGGCTCCACTGAGAGGGACGCTGGCTCCCGGAGCCCGTCCAGTGGGGAGGCAAATACACAAAACCCCGCAACGGGAAGCAGAAGACAACGCTGTGAGGAAGCACGCAATGGAGAAGGGCATGGCGTGTGAGGGCTGCGAGGGTAGAGGCTGCCCCTGTCGGTGGGGGGTTGGAGACGGCCTCCCAGAACAGTGGGACCAGAGCAAGGATTCGAAAGAGGCGAGAAGAAGCCGTGGGGAGAGAGAACATTCCAGGCACAAGGAGACCTTCATGCAGTATCGGGTGGGTATTACTGGGCCCTGCTGAGAAAGGAGGTCTGATGAGGTCATGGCCATGGCTCTTGGCTGACCGCTGACCAGGGTCTCCTTCACTGGGCATGTGACAGAGGGAACGCCTTCCGCGCATCAGACTGCAGCTCAGTGGTTCTTTGGAGGTGATGGACCCTACCTGAGTTTCCTGCCACGGCGATGACACAGTTCCACAGATGGGGTTTAACCAATGGTTACTATCTCCTACCGCTGAAGGCGGGGCTGGGATTTGCCTCAGTTGGTAGAGCACTGCGCTACAGTCTCTGAGGTCCCTAGTTCAGTTCCCAACACTGCAAAAATGGGAGAAGGACCTGGAAATCCCCTCCCAAGGCAATCCCGAAACAATCAGCCCTTGAAAACCCTATGAGGGCCACTATGAGTCGGGTGCCAATTCAACGGCACCTAACAACAACAACAACAACTGCTGAAGGTGCTATTGTATTTTCAGTCATATCATACTGTTGTGAAAGCTGGACATTAAACAAGGGAGGCAGGAGAAGAATTGATGCTTTTGAATTAGGGTGCTAGAGACAAATATTGGGTATACCATGGACTACCAAAAGAACCAACAGATCTGTCCTAGAAGTGCAACCAGAGTGCTCCTTGGAAGCAAGGATGGCTAGACTACATCTTATGGATTTTGAACACGTTGTCAGGATGGACCAATCCCTGGAGAAGGACATCATGTTTGGGACAGTGGTAGGTCAACGAGGAACAGGAAAACCCTCAACTAGATGGATTGACAGTGTCTGCAACAAAGGGCTTAAACATAAGTAAGATTGCGTGCCTGGCACAGAATCAGAGAGTGTTTTGTTCTGCTGTACGTAGGGTCACTATGAGTTGGACCTGACTTGACAGCACCTAACAACAATAATAATAGCAGCTCTGCAGGACAGCGTTCCAAACTCAAGGTGTTCGCAGACCCATGCCCCCTTCAAGCCATCTACGGGCAGCCCCTCCTTGCCTCTTGAGCTTCTATTGACCTCTGATTACTTGGTCTGTAGCTCCAGTCCCTGCCTCTGTCATCACTGCCATCTTCCCCTATGGGTCCTCATCTCTCTCCTCAGGACCTCAGTCATACTGGATTAGAGCTGACCTGTGCAACCTCCCCTTCACCTTACCATGTCTGCAAACAGCCAGTTGCCAAACCAGGTCACATTCCCAGGCACCAGAGGTAAGACTCCAGTAGATCTCTCTTGGGACCCAATCTAACAAGGCAGCAGAGGGAAGATCGCTATTCTGCTGATGCCCGAGCCACTGTGGGCCCAGGCGCCTCCCACACTGGCCTGAGTGAGGACAAGTCCCCTGTGCACTGTCCTCTGGGCTCTGTAGACACCAGTGCCCTGCCAGGGACCAGTGCTGCCCGTTCATTGCTGGCGGCTGTGATTTCCACAAGGAGGCAATTACTCGGTTGCTTCCCTCAACAACAGGAAGAATATGCCGCCATCAAAGCTCAGCCGGGCCCCATCTCCTGGGTAATCCGACACATCTCGTGGCTTCTGGTTCTCGCTTCTGGTTTCCAATTTTCTCATGCTCCTAGTGGCTATTCCCCGATGGTTGAATCCTCTGACTTCTCCCTCATTGAAAGTCTTTAGATGTTGGATTTAATCTCGTGTTGGTATTCATGGGGAACAGACTCAGAATTCTACCTGGTTTTGTTTTTGCAAAAGACTGAGGAAATTAACGCACATCAACAGCTATGCAGTGCTTGTCTCCATTAGACATTCCTTTTTACCTGGACCCAGAAGCCCCGAAGTTTTGTGGTTTTGAAACAATAACCAAAGCACAATAAATTTTCACTGGAGGTTAGTCTCTGGGACAGATGGCTCAGCGTTTTCTCATCATTCAGCAAAAGAACAATAGACATAGGATTCTTTTCTTCCCTACCAAAGCTTGCGGTCTTTGTGTTTAATTAACTATTCTGCTTTTAGTCAGTAAATCAAGCAGAAAATTCCCTGGTTCTTATTGCGGGGCAGAAGGACGTGTGGGTAAAACATTTTGCTTCAAACTTCACTAAGCCATTCCATCCAAACTCAGGTTTAAAGAAAGAGCAAAGGCCAGGAGCCCCGGGACTTGGGCGCCATGTTGACTCTGCCCTTCAGTCCCTGGGTGACTTTGGGGGTGTGCTGTAGCCTGTCTGGATCTTCTTTTCCTCCTCTGCAATATAAAGACCATGCCCCCTGCTCTCTACGTAAGTCTCAGAGATGTTGGGAGAAGGCAGTGAGGAAATTAATGTGAAGCCACTTTGGAAAAGATAAGGCGGCGCCTTCCCGAAGGAGAACGTCAGGCTGCCTCCTTCATCTGGGAATGCATCAGCTGCGAGCCCAGGGTGCACGCGCTGATCCGGGCCAAACATCACTTGGTGCCAGACCCAGAGGATCATAGGACGTGTCTCTGTCTTCAGCATGACCTTCAAAAGTGTCCCTCTGTTACCAAGAACTAGAAAATTCTGCAGAGCCCCGCCCTACGTGGGTACATGTAGGGCCCGAGTAAGGTGGTCTCAGGTAGTTACTGTTTCAGAAGGGAAATCCTTCCTGGCCAGCGTGAGCAAACCATTTTCCACATGGCCTGGCTCTTGAGAGGGAGCCCAGCAGGCAGGGCCTGGGAAGATGCCAGGGTGGCCTGGGAGCCAGTGACCCTCGTGCCATGTGAAACAATGTGGCTGGAGCCTGCGCCCCCAGCGGCAGCCCAGAATTCCAGTCTGAGAAGGCGGCCCACCCACCCACCCACCCACGGAGCAGAGAGTCTACACTGGGAAAACCCTTCCCCACCTGCGGTCTCCACCGCTCCTGATGGACCTGTCCAGGTGCTGGGGTCTAGGGAGGGGCTGGGCAGCCACTTAAGAGGACAGCCTGCTCTGCTGCCACACCTGCAGGGGGAGGTGCAGTTTGTGAGGACCCCAGGGCCAGGGACTCAGAACTGGAGAAGCCGCCCACCACGTGCTACCCAAACACGTGCTGCATTTCTGTGGGAGCCACCCACACCATCTCACCCGGCCCCACGTATCTCAAGAGAGGAAAGCCCAGACCTGCCTCAGAGGGAGGCCCAGGCAGGAGGCCCGCACCTTCCCTCCCACACCCTGGCTGGGCATCCCCAATCCTCCTGTGTCACATTGCAGAAGACAGAGCAGCGGGTGAGGAAGAGGTCATCCCCAAGCCCCACAGCCAGGTCCTAGAGGAGCTGAGCTGTCCCCGATCCATAAGGGCTCCTGAGATGCCTCAGACACCCTCCAGCCACTTCCACAGGACACACATGTGCATGTCCATGCTCCTCCCATCCACGCATAGTAAATAGGACCATAGAGAGCGCTGTTTGGGTTGCTAGCAGAGATACTGACTCAAACTACCGGAAGAAAGAAAAGAAAATTAAAGGTTTGCGTGTCTAAACGGTCCACGATTCAGAGCCAGTGTCTCTTCTCTCCTCTCTCCCTCCTCTCTTTGTTCCTCCCCTCACCCCGGCTCATCTCCTTCCCCTCCACCCGCCCCTGCCTGGGCTCCGCTCCCTTCCATTTTACTTTGTCCCCTGGAAGACTCCATATCCCGGAGGCAGAGCCTGATGCCAGCGACTCTGGGTTTCCATCCTCAAACTTCCAGAAAGAGAAGTTCTTCCTACCACTGATTCCCACACAGCCCCTGACCTTGGTTGGCACAGATCGGGCCCCTTGTCCCTCCCTGAGCCAAGGGTTGTGGTGAAGGGGACAGGGCATGCTGGTTGGTTTAGGCAAGTCGCATGCGGTCCCCGAACTGCAGCAGAGCTGACCCCAGCCAGGGTGCAAAGAAGCCTAGTGGGGGAAGGCCGGCCCCAGGATGTGGCCCTGTTGTCACAGGGAAAGTGGCAGGACCGCTGCGCAGGCAAACAGAGTCCAGCCCGTGACAATCGATCCTCTGCTCTAAATTCCTAGGAAAATGTCAGGCTATTGGAGAGATCGTTTATTTAAAGAAAGGGAAAATGCAGTGTTTAATTTTAAATATAATCCTTTAAAGAATTAGATGAGCATCGAAAGGCCAAATTCTACAGATGTCCATAGCCGCATTACTTCAACAGTGACACCGTGACTCGGACTGGCTGGACGCTTAGTGACATCCATCATCGGAGCTCTTCCGAAGGCGACACTGTGCAGTTTTCCCAGTGATAATTACAGAGACTGTAGCAATGTGGAAACTGCCTCTGAGAAAAAGCAAAGCGGAAGCTTAAAACAAATTCTATCTGTGCTGTGTTTGTACTTCTGCCAAAAAGTTCTATCCTTGGGGCAGAGATACCCAAAAATGAGGCAATTTTCATTTGTTGGTATGGCAAGCTGGTAGCCGAGTGTGTGTGTGTGTGTGTGTGTGTGTGTGTGTGTAAGCTACTGAAATAAGGACAAGATCCAATGCCATGGGCCTCTTCCCTGGGACAAGCTGGCGAGGAGGGTTCTGATGGGCTCCATCTAGACCTATTCTCTGGCTCTTTCTGCTCCACCACAGAGAGGAGCAGCTGGGCGCTTGAATGTGTGGAAGCAGGTAGATGTGGAGATTAGGTGCAAAATAATGAGGTGTGCACTTGACCATGGTCAGGACGCAGCTTCCAATGGCTCCTGCCTTGAAGTTTCAGCCCCACTGTGAGTTATTAAGAGGGGGGAACTTAATCAGATTGCAGTGGTTAGAGGTGGGGCCTCTGGGAGCTGATTAGGATTCAGTGAAGTCGCAGAGGTACAGCCCCATGTTGACTCCTGGTAGCTTAGACACACACACACACACACACACACACACACAAACGCAAACACACTCACACACACATATACACTCTCTCTCACACATAAACACACACTCATACATATACACACATATACACACACTCACACGTACACATTTATACACATACATACACTCACATACATACCCATACACACACATGTTGTTGTTAGTGCCGTCGAGTCGGTATACGACTCACAGCGACCCTCATAGGGTTTTCAATGGCTGACTGTTTCAGGATTGCCTTGGGAGTGGATTGCCAGGTCCTTCTCCCATTTTTACGGTCCTGAGAATTGAACTCTGGACCTCAGAGACTACAGCGCAGCGCTCTACCAACTGAGCTAAATCCCAGCCCCGTACACACACATAAACACACAGACACACACTAGCACACTCACACACATACACACAAACACACACACATACACATATACACATACACACATACACTCACACATATACACTAACATACTCTCTCATATACACATACACCCTCACACATATACACATACACACCCATACACGTACTCTCTCTCACACACGCACACACACACACTCCTATCTCTCACCAGGTGCCACTGTGCACTGCCTCAGCAAGGAGCCACCACCAGACGCAGCCCTTACCTTGCACCTAGCCTCCTTTCATGAACACCTGCCCAGGCTGAGGAATTCTGTTGTCAACAACACAATGCAAACTAACAAGCTGTGTCCCAGGTGGGTGGAACCTAGCGGTGGGCTATGCTTTGGGCTGGCGCGTGTCCCCATCAAACTTCCTTCCTAGAACCTCAGAATGTGACCCTGTTTGGAAGGGGGTCATTGCCAGCAGTATCCATCAGGATGTGCGAGGGTTTGTGTCCCCGAAAGTCCAGGTGTTGGCAAATCCATGTTCAAATTCATCTGCTGACCGTATCTGGAGGGGGACTTTAAGGCAGTTGGAGTTAGATGAGGTCATCAGGGTGGGCAGGGCTGCATGATGGCATCAGGGACTTCACAGGAAGAGGGAAGGAAACCCTTGCTCTATCTCTCCTTGCCATGCCTCCCCCGCCCCTGATGAGGGAGCGGGAAGGCTGACCGGATGCCAGGGCCTCGGTATTGGACTTCTGGCATTCTGAACCACGAGCGGCAGAGGCCTGTCATTTATGAATTACCCAGGCTCTGGCACACTGTCACCGCAACAGAAAATGGACTAAGACAGATGAAGTTGTATTGTGTTAGGGACAGTCCTTAATGCAATATAACTGGCATCCTTATAAGAAAAGAAGAAGAGAGCCAGACAGCTGAGAGAGGAAGACGCCACAGGAGACAGAGGCAGAGACGGAGGAATAGAGTCATTGCCAAGGAAGGCCCAGGAATGCCGGCCACCCCCAGGGGCTGAGGCTCCCATCCGGAGCTGCAGAGGGAGTGCAGGCTACCAACACCTTGACTCCGAACCTCTGGCCTCCAGAGCCATGGCAGGAAATGTTCCTGTCATTTTAAGCCACTCTGGTAGATCCTCTGTGTGGAATCCCTAGAAAAATGTCATCTGCAGACACAGCACCCTGGCATCCCAACCTACCTGATCTTGGAAGCTAAGTGGGGTCGGCCTGGTTAATCCTTGGATGGAAGACTACCCGGGAACACCAGGTGCTGCAGGCTAGGGAGAAGGACCTGGCAACTCTCAAAAACAATCAGCCATTGAAAACCCTATGAACAGCAGAGAAGGACTGACAATAGTGCCAAGTATGGCACAGTGTCCGAAAGTGTTTCATTCTGTTGTACATAGGGTCTCTGTGAGTCAGACCTGACTCAACAGCACCTAACAACAACAACAAAGACAATACAGGGTGCAATCACCAGGAAGCCAGATAGGCAGGGGCGTGGTAGAATCTCCTAGAAGCCACTGAGAAAGTGCTCCAGGTCAGAGCCACAAGAGGAAACTGGCACAGCAGAGCCTGGTTCTTGGGGGAGCCGGGTCTAGAGGTAGCTGCCCACATCAGTGGCCCAAGCCAAGGACACATCCTCAGCCCAGAGTCCTCTGCACGGGCGCCTGAGAGCCCAGGCTCCTCCTACAGATCTCAGCTCACACCCACTTCTTCAGAACCTTTCCCCAGCACCCCAGTGGTTCCTCAGAGCACCAGCGGGGCTGCCAGCTCAGCCCCTCCTAACCCTCAGCAGCCCTCACAGGTCCCCTGAATGCAGATCAATCCCAATAAAAACTGGTTCTGCAGATACAGCCTGAGATGCGCCTGCAGGCTTTGCTCAGCCAGCGCCACCCTAAGCTTCCTTTTCAGCCTCCCCTCATCATCCTGTTTCCATCCACCCACAAATATGGCGGAAGACTGCCATCTCCAGAGGCCTCGGCCAGCTTCTTGTCCCGTCCTGGGAGAAGAGAGGCGAGGAGCAGCCATGTTTTCTGGGTTTGGGCAGCTGCTGCAGAAGCAGGAGCAGCAGCTGCCACCAGTGGTGACTGAGTGTCTGCTCCAGCAGCTCGCCTCCACCAGCAGCTGAGCCCGTGGCCCGGCGGTGTGGCTCTGGGCAGCATCATTTCCTTTTTCCCCTCCAGCCCTACGGGTGCAGCAGCTTCTGGAAACTCCATGTCTGTGGTCATCGCTGCAGGCCATCGGCTCCTCCTCTCCTTCAGCTGCCAAGGATGTGTAGAGGTTGCTGTTACCCTACCTCAAAGACAAAGAGGCCACAGCCACGGTCAGAACTACCCAGCCAGACGCGCACTGGGACGTGGCCCAACATCATCAGCTGGTCCTCCTCCCCCTTGCTGATGAGCCCTGGGCAGGGAGCTGGGCTACTGGGGCCCACATGCAGCCTTGGCCACCCCCAGTGCTCTGAGCCCCCGTTGTCTCGCTGGCCCCTTGGGGTGAGCTCATGTCTTTCTGCATAAGTGAAGCTCAGAGTGGCACGGACCGTAACGCAAAGGTACCTGGTACGGTAATGATTTGGGCACCAAAGTGAGGCTGCCGAGAACCTTACTCATCTTCCATGTTCCCCGAGCTCTCCAGAGGAAAGGGAAAGTCTGGACCCAGAAGTCTCAAGCCTCCCTTACTGCTTGTTGTTGTTGTTAGGTGCCCTCAAGTCATGTCCGACTCAAAGCGATCCTCATAGGGTTTTCAATGGCTGACTGTTTCGGAATTGCCTTGGGGGTGAATTACCACATCTGTCTCTCATTTTTTCGGTGCTGGGAATTGAACTCAGGACCTCAGAGACTGCAGCGCAGTGCTCTACCAATTGAGCTAAATCCCAGTCCCTTACTGCTTAGCACCATCCAAACTGGGCTGTGTGCCAGTCCCTGAAAGCCTGGGCTCTCCCCAGACCCTGGGTGAGAATTGTGATGATGCCCTGTTGAAGTGCAATGCGAGACAGTGCAGAGGACTCTGGGCTGAGGATGTGTCCTTGGCTTGGGCCGCTGATGTGGGCAGCTACCTCTTGACCCAGCTCCCCCAAGAACCAGGCTCTGCTGTGCCAGTTTCCTTTAGTGGCTCTGACCCGAAAATTTTCTAGTGACTACATAAAACATCCTAATAGAAAAAACAGGCAAAATTAATTTTTATATGATTTTGCATTGGATCTTACTCCTTAACCCAATATATCAAAAACATTAACATCTCAACATACAATCAAATCGTTTTGCAACATTTTGGGGTACAAAGTCTTGGAATCCAGTGAACATTGGACCCAGCACTACTGAATTTGGACAAGCCGTGTCCCAGGGGTCCCACAGCCACATGGGGCTCCTGGCCATCCTGTTGGATAGGTGGCTCTGGAGACACAGCCACTCTATTAGCACCTCAGCAGATGTAGACTGGCAATGAACATGTGGCCATCCTGTGTCTAAGAGGGTAAGTGGCCCAGCGATGGGCAGCAGTCCCAGTGTGACAGGGACGGAGTCCTCACCACCAGGGGGCAGGGCTCTGTGACACTGAGGCTCTGCCCTGCCTTCCACAGAGTCGCCACAGCGCGACTTTGCTGCTGACTCTGTAGGACTGGCTGGAGTGGATATCCGTGGCCCTCCCCATGGCTGTAGTAATCAGTGGTAGCAGAAGGCCTCAGGGGAACTCACTTCTAACCCTTTACCGGGAAGTAAGTGCCCACCAAGTTCCGCTTTGATGGTGGAGCCTTCGAGGCGTGAATTCCTCCTAGTACTCAGTGAAAGCCAAGTCAGGCGGGGGGGCCAAAGCCCAGGGCTCCCAGGCTGCAGGTAGCTTCCTGTCCTCTTAGGGCTGGTGGGCTATAAACATAGCATGCCTTGTGGGGCATCACCCTGCTACTGGACTCGCTTCAGCCATGAGCGGGAACCAGCTGCCAAAGACCCGTCATCTGGTGAGGGGGAGCTGAGCACCTGAGAGCTGCGCCACCCAGAAAGGAGGCTTATGCCCATGGCTGCTCTGAGAAGCCTTGAGAAAGGCCAGCTCAGAGGCTTCTGCCCACGGCGGCTCCTTGCTTCTTTCTTCCCACTGAAGATGCCGACTCCAAGTGCTCTGCTCCAACAGCTCTTTATTATTTCCTTGTCTGACCTGGTCAATGGAATGGACCCAGACTGCTCCATGTACTGCCCTTATATACTCTCCAGGGGCCAGCCGGGGACCAATCAGAGGCAGTCACCCCATACAGGTCTTGGCCAATCAGGAGGGATATGCAAATTTGGTTTTGTAAAAGTAGCCAAACAGGGATGGTTCCCAAACGGTCCAATCAGGAGCTGTTTGGTGGTTTGGAAACAGCCAATCTGTGTGGGGGGGTCTGAGGCAAGGGATTGGATGCCAGCGCCATCTTTGGGAGCTCAATGACCCTGAGTTCCTCTATGTAGGGCAAAGGTGATTGCCAGGGGAACAAACCTCAGACCTCCAAGGGGGCCTAGATAGGCCCCAGGGCGAACTGCCTCTCTAGGCAGTGCCCTACAATGCCTGATTCCCAGGCTGCCCAGGTCACCTTGGACCTCTCCTAGCTGGTTCCCCAGGAACCAGGTTAGAGCACTTGAAGGGATTGGGCGCGTACAAAGCTCTGTCTCCCCAAGTCTAGCGAGCAATGCTGAGCCAGGAGCAAAGCTGTCTCTGGAAGCCCAGGGCCCTGACAGGTCCCAGGCTTTCTGCTAAGCAGCTGCGGGACACTGGGAATACTTCTCAGTCTCCTTGAGCCTCGTTCTCACCACACAACGGGGCGACAGTGGCTGCATTCAGAAAGGCTCTGAGGGGAGCGGGGCCACAGCAGCAGCCCACGGCCAGCCCTCCCCATAGGGCAGCTTCCCCTGGGGAGCAGTGGAGAGCCTGGGGAGGGTGGTGCTGGGGCCACAGAACCCCAGAATCGGACTGGGCTGGAATTTCCACCTTGCCATCCGGCAGGGCCACCTCCTTCCCCTCGCTGAGTCGCTCTCCCTTGTCTGCACAGTGGGAACTGTGGGCCCTTCCATCGGGGAAGGAGTGGGCACATAAAGAGGGGCACAGGGGCTAGATGCTACCACTGGGCATCATGACAGAGAACGCTCACTCCCCGGCACCTGCATCTTTGTTTTAGGCAGAAGAAACGAAGGCCCAGGGAAGGTAAGAGGTTTTCCCCAAGTGTCACAGCTAGTTGGTGACATGGCCCAATCTTGACTCAGGTGTGGTGAAGTGCTGGCGCAGGTCTTGGCTCAGAAGTGCTGGGTCCAATGTTCACTGGATTCCAAGGCTTTGTACCCCAAAATGTTGCAAAACGATTTGATTGTATGTTGAGCACATGAACTCCAGAACATCCCTTCTCTGCCCATGGAGGGGCTACGGGACACCCGCAGCCACAGAAGATAATCCGCTGGCACTGAGACCCTGGCCACATCCCCACCATGTTCACTCCGCTGACCTGAGGACTCCCCCCGCCCCGCAGTGACACAGTGCCACTGCGTTAGTGCATGGCTGAACTCAGAGAGACCCGGTGCACATGGAAGTTTCCTTTCCTCTCTCCACTGCCCTCAGACTGTGCTGGGCTGGATCACACAAGTGCTGGCTCAGGTGGACCCTCTCTGTTCTTTGGGCTACTTCCAGATACTGGAATAGTCAGGGCCATCGATTGGCATATATAACGCTTTAAGGCAAATTTTTCGGAGGTGGTGTCTGGGTGGCTGACTCAGAGCAAGGGTGTCTCTCCCTCTGGGCTGATGCAGCTGCCTTGTAGGGACCCCAGCCTGGGCTTGTGAGCTCAGAATTGCTGTCAACATCTACTCATCCATTGTCCAGATATGTCTGTGCAAGATACAACCTGTACAACTGTATTGTCTCCACATGGGCCGCTGACATGGGGAATATCTTTCTTGTTTCCTTCTTTCTCTAATCAACTTTTCTTCACCAGATTTCTCTGCCTTTCCTGTGTGGTATGTGAGAGACAGAAAGAGAGAAAGACACAGAGAGAAAGAGAAAGAGGGGGAGAGAGAGAGAGAGAGAGAGAGAGAGAGAGAGAGAGAGAGAGAGAGAGAGAGAGAGAGAGAGACCTTTTCCTTTCTAAAATTAAGAGGAAAAAAAGGAATGTTTTTTTGAGAACACCTAAACACTCTATCCTGGGCTGGGATTTAGCTCAGTTGGTAGACTGCTGCGCTGCAGTTTCGGAGGTCCTGAGTTCAATTCCCAGCACCACAAAAATGGGAGGAGGACCTGGCAATCCATTCCCAAGGCAATCCCGAATCAGTCAGCCATTGAAAACCCTATGAGGGTCGCTATGAGTCAGATACCAAATCGACGGCACCTAACAACAACAACAAACACTCTATCCCAGACCTTAAGGAGGTTCGACTGGGTCATTAGTAGTGGTGATAGTGATGTGGATGGTGTGGTGACCATGGCGAGGTCCCAAGAGCAGTCTCACTTCAGGAAGTTCAAAGTTCAACCAGATCTAAATCAGAGCTTCTGGTCTCTTATCCAGTTTGACCCCTCTCCTCCTCCACAAGTTCGGGCGTGCGATAAACCCAGCCGGTTTAAGCAGAGGCAGCCTGCAGCCTGACCTGTGTTTTTGGGTGGCCACATCTCAGGCTCCCCAGGGCAACAGTCTGTGGGATGAGACCACGTTGCCTGACCTGCTGGACACCGCCCAAAGCTCGCTGTGAGCCACACTGATGCCCACACCGGCTCTTCTCACATCAGGCGCCTTTTGTTCTGGAATTTGCTGTTCAGACAACCTCATCACCATGATGGGCCCAACTCAGGATGTCCTCTCTGCAGGAGGCCCTGCCACTGCCCACCAGCATGTGGTCCCCTTGTGTGGCGTGATGGTAGCTGGGAGGTCGGAAGCCATCGCCTTTGTCAGGCCACTGCACAGAAGCCTGGGATGGTGGTGACTGGAGCATGACCAGGTCTGGTCCAATTTGTCTCCCACTGACTTCAGGGCCCTAAGCTTCTTGCAGCCATGGTCCCCAGGGCAGAGCAGGGCCAGGCTGGGCAGGCCACCGGCTCTTCTGCACTGGGTCTGGAGAGAGTCCGTACCTGGCCATTTTCCATGACAACCACTAAACTCCTGGGAAACTAGGAAACTTTATCCCGCAGCCTCAAGTCTGTAACTGAGGCCACGCCGGCTGCTGGTCCTCCCTCCTCTTCAGTCATAGGCACCAGCCAGCCTGGCCCCGAGCCGTGTCAGGCAAGTGGCAGGCTCCAGGGCTCAGGTGAGATCTATAGCAGATGCCGTTCCGAGCCCCCAATGGCCGTCATTCTCATGACAGTCTCCCTGACGCTGCACCCAGAGAGGGAGGCTCTGGGAGGGCCCCCCCTCTGTTAACCCTTCCCAGCTTCCCTTCTGTGCTGGAGTGGGCGACAGGGTCACAGAGCCACCTCCTTCTCCCAGGAGGTCCTACGTGGCAGTCTAGCTCCCCTCCCCTTGGAGCCCAAGGAGACGTGTCTGCCAGCTCCAGCTCTCTCCACTCTGGGGTCTCCACTGAGATCCCCCAGGGGGAAGAAAGGCCCCTCCCTCCGCACCCATATCCTCTCACACGCTGCATTGCCGCGTAGGGTCTCTGGCTCAGATTTAAGCGGCCAATATCACCAGGCTTGTCACCAATTTAATTCAGCCTGAAAAACCAGAGGTGATGTCACCTCCATGTGACTGATAGTCTTCATCACGTCCACAGCGTGGACGTGGCAACAGCTTCGAAAGTCCTGAGCTGTCACTTGCTGAAAAGGTGCCAGACAGAGGCTGCGGCTTGAACGAAAGCCAGGACCTGCATCCTTCCTGCACCCCATCCATCCACTTGGCTCTATTTCTTTTTTCTTTTTTCTTTTTTCCTTCTCTCTCTTTTTTTTTCTTTTTTTTCTTTTTTTTTTTTTTTTTTGCAGTACTGGGGGTTGAACCCAGGTCCTTGCGCCTGCATGCTCTGCAAGTGCTGGACCACTGAGCTGCACCCTCAGCCCATTTTTTTTTCACTTTTTGAGAGAGGGTCTCCCTAAATTATGCAGACTGTCTCTGATCTCGAACTTGCGATCCTCCTGCTTCTGCCTCCCGAGCTGCTGGGATTACAGGGGTGTGCCACCGCACCCGGCTTCAGCTCTATTTCTGACTCACTTTCTAGATGTCTCTACGTGGGCCACTGACTTGGGGGATTTCTTTCTTGTTTCCTTCTTTCTCTAATCGGCTTTTCTTCACCAGATTTTTCTGCCTTTTCTGTGTGGTGTGAGAGAGAGAATGAGAAAGTGAGAGAGAAAGCGAGAGAGAGAGAGAGAGACAGAGACAGAGACAGAGACAGAGACAGAGAGATCCCCCTTTCCCTTTCTAAAATTGAGAGGAAAAAAGGAATGTTTTTGAGAACACCTAAACACTCTACCCTGGGCTGGGATTTAGCTCAGTTGGTAGAGCGCCGCTCTGCAGTCTCTGAGGTCCCGAGTTCAATTCCCAGCACTACAAAAACGGGAGAAGGACATGGCAACACACTCCTGAGGCAATCCTGAAATAGTCAGCCATTGAAAACCCTATAAGGGTCTCTATGAGTCGCATAAGACTCGACAGCACCTAACAACAACACCACCTAAACTCTACCCTAGACCTCACAGAGGTTCCACCTGGTCATTAGTAATGGTGATGGCGATGTGGATGGTGTGATGGCCATGGCGATGGTGGTGAAGGTGACATTGGGGATGCTGGCTGTAGCAGTGGTGGTGGCCATGATGGCGTGATGGTCGCTAACTCTGTGCAGAGCTTGCAGTGGGTTGCGTGGTCCTGAACTTCCCAGGAACATCTCCATCCTCCATGAGACGTGTGCCGTGACTGGAAACTCCTCAAGGTCAGGCGGCCAATACTGCGGTCCCTTCCTTCTGCCTCTGCCCTGCCTTGGCTTTACAGATGTGAGTCAGGAAGCCCCCAGGTGGCCTTCTAAGACCCCCGGGGCTGAGCTGAGGACACCTGTCCTGAAGCCTATTGGGCAGGGTCAGCAGGAAGTCCCTTCATATTTAGGATCAATGCTCATGACTAACATTGTATTAAACTCTAATGAAACAGATGCTGAAAGAATGGCACGACGTGGGGAATTTGTAAACGAATCAGAGGTAACGACCACCAGTTGTAAGGGTTGTGTGGACAATATTCTAGTTCAAGCTGGTCAGCAATTTCCTCCCGGGAACTCAAGCATTAAGCCATTTATGCTTCAGCTGCAGCAAGCTGAGTTACTAGCCCCCACCTGGCCTGAAGGGCCCCCACC
This sequence comes from Pedetes capensis, assembly GCA_007922755.1. NCBI lineage: Eukaryota > Metazoa > Chordata > Mammalia > Rodentia > Pedetidae > Pedetes > Pedetes capensis. The sequence continues at coordinate 75,897 of VMDO01003188.1, forward strand.
TGGACAGAGAGCAGAAGAGAAGAGCTGGGCGCCTGGGGGCCATGGGGGCGGCAAGACCTCCAGGAAGTTGCCTCAAAGGGAGGAAACAGACATCAGCTGCCACCAGCATCGTCACATAGGCCTGGCCTCTGTCAACCATGTGGTGCAAACCGTGTTCTCTCAGACAGCAGTGGCTGGAGATAGTGGCCTTCCCACTGCTCCACCAGGCTCCCACACCCCGAGTCAGTGGGCCCAGCCCTGGAGCCCCTTAGTGGGAGTTTAAGCACTTCCTGAGCAGCTGCAGGCCCCAGTGCTCCTAACCTATGCCTGCAGTGGCCAGGAGCCAGGCCTCGGTCCCATAAACCGACAGCCCCGAGCCCACGAGACTGTAACTCGGAAATCGTTCTCCTCCCCACGCCCCAGCCTATCTCACAGATTCCCAGCTCATGGGTCTAAGCTCTTATCTGCAGCTGTGAAATTGTATTTCCCTCCTAACGGGCCCACCCATGTTCTAGAGGCGGCTTTGGCGGCAGGCACGCTAGGAGACGAGTTAGCTCCTCATGCCTACGGCCCAAGGGCCCGACCCCTCTGTGCCTGGACACTCAATGAGCTCAGCCTTGACCTGGCCTCAGCCTGCTGCAGGAGCTGCCACAGCGGCCAGAGCAGAGTGGGATGTAGATATCCGTCACCCCTATCAGGAGAACCGCATGTGTTTGGGGAGTTTGGGATCCAGGCCAGATAAGAGGTGGGGGAGGGGAGAAGGGACCCCTCCATGGTCAGGCCCCCCTTCCTTTTCTAGTCTCCCAGTTGCGCTGATCTCTCCCTGGCTTAACTCCTCTATGGCCCCCAAGTGACCTCAGGGGATTCCCCCAGTCCCTGAATTTTGCCACGTAGTCAAGGGGCCTCACTACCTTCTCGCGGTATGTCCATCCGTTTCCTATCCCAAACTCCCCTCCGTCTGCCCTGACTCAGCCTGGTTCGCTGTGGTTTCCTGTCCCGGCCTTGGCCTCTCTGCGCCCTGCCAGGGCTGTCTGCCCTCCTTCCCCCGCCTAGCTGACTCCACCTGACATCCACAGTGGAGGAGGATACAGGCTCCCCCAGGAAGACGTCCCAAGTCCCCAGGCCTCTGGACGGAGTGTGGCACTGCCCACCTGGCCTCCAGAGCTAAAAAAGGACGCAATTCTGTCATCTGTGCTCCCGGGTTACAGTGGCTGGGCATTCGCGCACCTCTAGCCTGGGTGGTGTCCGGCACACGCACTGCACGCCCACCCCACCCCAGGCCTCAGCTGGAGCAGCCCCTGAGGTCTGCTGGTCATGGCTGCATGGCCTGCCCAGGCCCAGGCCTTGGGCACATCAAGGGCCTCCCACACTTAGGTCCCACAAATGGAAGGAAGCAGGACAGACAGGGACTGTGGGGCTGTGGGGCTGCAGAAGGAACCTCCAGCTCCCTGGTACCACAAGGGACCCCAGCCTCCTGCAGCCCCCTTTCTGGGGTCAGGAGCCTGGACTTCAAGGCTGCCACGGTGGACCTCCCGTGGGCCTCCTGTGGACCTCCCGTGGACCTCCCATGGACCTCCCGTGGACCTCCCGTGGACCTCCCATGGACCTCCCGTGGACCTCCTGTGGACCTCCCATGGACCTCCCATGGACCTCCCATGGACCTCCCATAGACCTCCCGTGGACCTCCCGTGGACCTCTCGTGGACCTCCCGTGGACCTCCCATGGACCTCCCATAGACCTCCCGTGGACCTCCCATGGACCTCCCATAGACCTCCCATAGACCTCCCGTGGACCTCCTGTGGCCCTCTCATGGACCTCCCGTGGACAGCCCTGAGGCTGCAGGCCCCACACACGTGGGTTTCCTGGCAGAGTCTTCCCTCTGCCCTCACTTCCCCGCCAGAGCCCTGCCCATGCCCAGGCCTCTGTGACCTTCTCGGGCTCCCTTCTGCAAGCCTGGCGCTAGCAACAGAGGAAGGAGTAACAATGGCCAGATGCCAGGGGCGGGATGAGGCGCAGGGGCAGGGAGCCCCGGGTGTGGGCACTCGGCCTTGGCGGCCGGCAGTCTCCTGGTCCCAGAGCGCTGCCAGCGCTCCCCTGCAGGGCTTCCCCGCAGGGCTCTGCCTCATTACCGAGGCGCCACGGAGCCCCGGAGTGCCGCCTGTCAAGGCGTCTCTCATTTGCTGGCTGGTCACTTTTCATTATGATCCGCTCTGGTCTGATCCCCGCCAGAGGTCCCCAGTGCCAGGAAGACAGGCCCTGCCAACAAACACCTGCCCCAGCAGCATGCCAGGGTGGCATCACGGTCCCAGTAGTCTGCCACTGCCCCATTGCAGGTCACGAGTTCTGCCTGCTTCTTTACCTTCTGTCACGGTCCAGGGTCCTAGGACCCTTCACCCTTATGCCAAGCACTCTGACGGGGCCACATGCAGCCAGCAGAGGGACGTGAGGTGCTGGCTCTGGGAGCCTCTGGGAGCCTACAGCCTAGCAATAAGTTAGGAAGATGCAGAACCCCAACTCTCACTCTGCGGCTTGCTGAGGTCACAGGGCTGGTCTTCTAGGGGAAGCTGAGGCAGTTTAGGGAGACAGGCAGGCAGCTGGGTTCTCCATGGCAGAGGGGCTGAGATTTAGGCAGACAGGCAAGGGAGGAGGACACAACTGACATCAGAAAGTCCAGGTGGCAGGTTCCTGTCCAGGTTGCCTAGAAATTCTGCAACTGAGAAACAGGAGCCAATGAAGAGCCTGGTGCATGGCAATGTGTGTGAACGTCAGCGCTCACTGTGCAGAGGGAAGCCAGCGGGTGGGCAGGGGCCTCTGCTTAAAGGTCAGGGTTGAGATGCAAGACTGTTTTCCCCACTGAGAAGTTAGCATGATTGAGTCTGTCAAAAGGATGAATCTGGGGCATGAAAACAGAGGGAGGCTGCTGCAGGGGGACCACGAAAGGGCCCGAGGAGATGCTGAAAGAAAACCCCATGTGACAACGGGAGGAGAGCTGGAGAGAGATTGTGTCAGCATCGGCAGAGCTTGAAACTAACTGGTCAGCTCCGGGGACAGAGGATTAAGTCAGCAGCCTGGTGTTTGTTTTTGATTCTGATCAGTGGGAGATGGAGGCATCATGAGGAGTCAGAGGGATGGAGGGAGGAGGGCTTGCAAGGAGAGAGGAGAGACATTCAGTTGCTGCAGGGTGACCTTGAGCTTGTTGTGCACGTGCCTGGAGGGCCATGCCAAAGGCAGGAGGAGCTGGGTAAAGAGCTGGGATTGGAGACCGTGACTCCAGGTTGCCCTGATCTAGCAAGTAGATTGGAGAAACCCTGGGCTCACAGCAAGCCCACAGATTCATTCTTATCTAAAATGTGAAAAGAAGACTGAATGGGAATGCTTTGGGCTGCAAGTAATGGAAAAATCCATTTAAAAATTAGGTGCGTCCCCACCCAGAGAACAACAAGCTGGAGCTCCCAGCTGTTGGTGCAGCTTCAACCTCTCAACTTCCCTCTGTGATACCTTGGTCCTTCATGGCCCCAAGGCAAGTGCCGCAGCTCTGGGCATCAGATCTGCATCCGAGACAGAAATGAGGGGGTGGGGCAAGGCCAGTGGCATCCATCTCCTTTCTGAGGAGTGCTCTTCAAATGCTTTGCTGTTACTCCCTGCTCAGCACTGTCACTGGGCCACTACTGAGGTGTTAAGGAAGGCGGGGCAGTGAGGTGATCTAATCTCCACCCAACATAAGCCAGGGAGCCGGAATCAGGGGAGCAGACAAGCAGACCCGTAAAGCCAGCAAAGGATGTGGGGACTAAAAGATCATCTCAAAAACCCAGGAAGGAAGGTCTTTCATAGCAGGCAGAGAGGTTGAGAGCCTCAACTTCTTCAGGAAACATGAGGACAAAAGGAATGAACCAGGGTCCTGTGGTCACAGGAGAGAGGAGGAGCAGGAGTGGGTGGTAGAGGAGGAGGAAGCAAGCATGGCGGGGAGGTGGTTGCAGAGCAGGGCGAAGCAGGGCAATTTCTAGGAAGGGGGAACTGAACCTGCACATGGATAGAGGAGAAGGAACCGGCTGGCTGGTGGTGAGAGAAGGAAGCAATGCGGGGAGTCACATTTATGGAGGCAGAAGTTGAGGGGCTGAGATCCTGGGCGCAGTGGTGAGGCCAGCCTTGGAGAGAAACAGAACCAATGGCTGCAGTGAGCCCCGTGAGAGGCTGCAGAAGAACCTTCTTAGGGGCTGCTTCCCACCGTCCAAGCTACAAGTGCCTCAGTTCTTCCCAAAAGCCACTAGGGAAGGAGAGCTCTGGTTTCAGAGGCTCCTGATGTATGATGGAGTCACGCGCTGTTCATCCCAACCCCAGACAAAAGTACTGTCACTCCCACATGCATTTAACATCCCAGCCTACCGACCGCAAGGCTCAGCCGTGCCTACCATCAATGTGCCCACAACACTGCCCTCAGCCTGCAGTTGGGCAAAATCCCCTAACACTGAGCCTGTTTTGTGCTGAGATGTTGACTGCCTCATTCAATCCACTGAAGACCTGGACCTGAATAACCCTGACAGCACAGCACACTGAGGACTCCTGATGGTTCCCACTCCAGGCAAGCACCTGCCTGGGAGCGTGGCTGCCAGCTTGTGAGAGAGGGTTGGGCCACATCTCTCCAGCCCTGTTGTTGTTGTTGTTAGTTGCCATGGAGTTGGTATCCGACTCATAGCGACCCTCATAGGGTTTTCAATGGCAGATTGTTTCGGGATTGCCTTGGGAGTGGATTGCGAGGTCCCTCTCCCATTTTTGTGGTGCTGGGAATTGAACTCGGGACCTCAGAGACTGCAGCGCAGCGCTCTACCAACTGAGCTAAATCCCAGCCCTCTCCAGCCCTAGGAAATCAAAAGTCAAAACTCTAGGGACAGTTTCCACTGGATGTGTATTGGTTTCAAACCATCATAAAGTCAAAAAATCTTGAGAAAAAGCAACACTGTCAGGGACGATCTGGAGCCAAGTGCTCACCCATGGTTGATAGGCTGACTTTATGTATTTTAGCATCTGGCTGGGACTTAGCTCAGTTGGGTAGAGCGCTGTGCTGCAGTCTCTGAGGTCCCAAGTTCAATTCCCAGCACTGCAAAAATGGGAGAAGGACCTCAGCCATTGAAAACCCCATGAGGGTCTCTATGAGTTGGATACCGACTCGACGGCACCTAACAACAACAACAAGCGTTTGGAAAATATTCTACCATTGTAGTTTTAATTTGCATTCTCTTGGTTACCAATTATGTGGGCAAAGTCTTCATCTCTATTTTCTTTACTGCACTATGTGCTCACGTCTTCTGTTCTTTTTTAATTGAGTGCTTTGTCTTATTGTTGATTTGTAGGGAGTTCTTTATATATTCTGGGCACGAGTTCTTATTTAGGTACGTGCACTAAAATATTTTCATGTTATGGCTTGCCAATTTAATCTTTTAATAGTGTGTATTGATGAGCAGGTGCTTTTAATTTTGATGAATTCCATCAAGTCAGGTTTCTTGTTTTATGGGTAGGGCTGCTCATGCCATGTAACAAATCTTTGTCTACCTTAAAACAATCTCTCTCCCTCTCCCTCTCCCTCTCCCTCTCCCTCCCCGCCCCCCCCTCTCTCATACACACACACACACACACACACACACACACACACACACACAGGGCTATTGCTACAGCCCACTTATATTTTTTTATTTTGAGACAGAGTCTCAGTATGTTATACAGATGCAATCCTGCGATCCTCCTGCCTCAGCCTCCTGAGTTGCTGGGATTACAGCATAGTTTTTGAACTTTCTTTCTAAGAACTTTATGATTCAAGACTTTACTATTACTATCATAGCACCCTAGCATCTGTTCCCACCTGATCTCAGAAGCTAAGCAGGGTGGGCCTGGTTAGTCCTCAGATGGGAGCCCTGGGAACACCACGTGCTGCAGGCTTGGGAGAAGGGCCTGGCAATCCACTCCCAAAACAATCAGCCAGTGAAAACCCTAAGAATAGTGCCGGGCATGGCACAGTGTAGGAGAGTACAGTGTAGGAGAGTATTTTAGTCTGCTGTACATAGGGTCGTTATGAGTTGGCACCAACCTGATGGTACCGAACAACAACAACATATTTCATGTATAGTCTATGATCTAACTCAAATTAGTTTTCAGAGTAGAATGAGATATGGGTTGTTGTTGTTGTTAGGAGCCATCAAGTCGTGTCTGACTCATAGCAACCCTCATGGGGTTTTCAATGGCTTATTATTTTGGGATTGCCTTGGGAGTGGATTGCCACTTCCTTCTCCCACTTTTGCAGTGCTAGTAATCGAACTCGGACCTCAGAGACTGCACAGCAGTGCTCTACCAACTGAGCTAAATCACATCCCTGAGATGTGGGTTGTTGTTGTTGTTGTTAGGTGCCGTTGAGTTGTGTCCGACTCAGTGACCTTCATAGGGTTTTCAATAGCAGATTGTTTTGGGATTGCCTTGGGAGTGAGTTGCCACGTCCTTCTCCCATTTTTGCAGTGCTGGGAATTGAACTCAGGACCTCAGAGACTGCAGAGCGGCCCTCTACCAACTGAGCTAAATCCCAGGCCGCCAAGATATAGGTTGTTGTTGTTGTTAGGTGCCGTCGAATCAAGTCCGAGTCACAGCAACCCCATGTACAGCAGATCGAAACACTTGCCAATTCTGTGCCAGGAAAACGATCTTATTTATGTTTAAGCCCATTGTTGCAGACACTGTGTCAATCCATCTGGTGGAGGGTTTTCCTCTTTTGCGTTGACCTGCCACTCTCCCAAACATGATGTCCTTCTCCAGGGATTGATCTCTCCTGACTACATGTCCGAAATAGGTAAGATGAAGTCTGGCCATTCTTGCTTCCAAGGAGCACTCTGGTTGCACTTCTTCTAGGACAGATTTGTTGGTTCTTTTGGCAGTCCATGGTATATTCAATAGACGTCTCCAACACCACAATTCAAAAGCATCAATTCCTTTTCTGTCTCTTTTGTTCAATGTCCAGCTTTCACAACCATATGATGCCACTGAAAATACCATGGCATGAGTCAGACGCACCTTCATCTTCAATGTGACATCTTTGCTTTTCAATACTCTAAAGAGATCTTTTGCCACAGCTTTTCCTAGAGAAATACGTCTTTTGATTTCTTGACTGCTGCTTCCACTGGTGTTGATTATACAGTCAAGCAAAGCAAAATCTTGGACAACCTCAATCTTTTCTCCATTTATTGTGAAGTTGCATGCTGACCCAGTCATAAGGATTTTTGTTTTGTTGATGTTAAGTTGTAACCCATATCATCAGTAAATGTTTTAAATCCTCTTCACTTTCAGCAAGCAGAGTTGTGTCATCTGCATAACACAGGTTGTTAATGAGTCTTTCTCCAATCTTGATGCCACGTTCTTCCTCATAAAGTCCAGCTTCTCGGATTATTTACTCAGCGTATAAATTGAAGAGATAGGGTGAAAGTATACAGCCCTGACGCACACCTTTCTCAACTTTAAACCAGGCAGTGTTTCCTTGTTCTATTCGAACAACTGCCTCTTCATTCATGTACAGATTTCTCATGAGCACAATTAGGTGTTCTGGTATTCCCATTTTCTGAAGTGTTATCCATAATTTGTTAAGATCCACACAATCAAATGCTTTTGCGTAGTCAATAAAACATAGATAGACATCTTTCTGATATTCTCTGCTTTCAGCTAATACCCACCTGACATCAGCAATGATGTCCCGGGTTCCCCGCCCTCTTCTGAATCCCGCTTGATTTTCCAATAATTCCCTGTCTATATACTGCTGCCGTCGCTTCTGAATGATCTTTAGTAGAATTTTGCTGGTGTGTGATATTAATGATATTGTCCGATAGTTTGCACATTCAGCTGGATCCCCTTTTTTGGGAATAGGCACAAATATGGATCTCTTCCAGTCAGTTGGCCAAGTAGCTGTTTTCCAAACCTGTTGGCATAAACATGTTAACACCTCCAGTGCTGCATCTATTTGTTGAAACATCTCTATTGGTATCCCATCAATTTCTGGAGCCTTGTGTTTCACCAGTTCTTTCAATGCAGCTTCCACTTCATCCTTCAACACCATTGGTTCCTCTTCATATGCAACTTCTTGGAATGGTTGGTCATCTACCAATTCTTTCTTGTATAAGGACTCTGTA
>VMDO01003188.1:84131-86631 GCA_007922755.1 Pedetes capensis
ACTGCCACTTGAGGCTTGAATTTTTTCTTCACTTCCTTAAGCTTGAGAAACACAGAGCATGTTCTTCCCTTTTGGTTTTCTGCCTCCAGCTCCTTGCACATGTCATTATAATATTTGTTTTTGTCTTCTCGAGCTGCCTTCTGAAATCTTCTGTTTAGTTCCTTAACTTCATCATGTCTTCCTTTTGCTTTAGCTGCTCTACGTTTGAGGGCAAGGTCCAGTGTCTCTTTTGACATATAATTTGGTCTTTTCTTTTTTTCTTGTCTTTTTAAGAACTTTTTGCTTCCTTCTTGAATGATATCTTTTATGTCATGCCACAACTCTTCTGGCCTATCATTTGTGTCTGATGCATGAAACCTATTTTTGAGGTGGTCTCTGAACTCAGGTGGGATATACTCAAGGTCATACCGTGGCTCTCGTATACTTGTTCTGATTTTCTTCAGCTTCAGTTTGAACTTGCATACGAGAAGTTGATGGTCTGATCCACAGTCAGCACCTGGTCTTGTTTTGACATTTTGTATAGAGCTTTTGCATGGTCTCTTTCCACATATGTAGTCAGTTTGATTCCTGTATGTTCCATCTGGTGGAGTCCATGTGTATAGTCTCCGTTTATGATGTTGAAAAAATGTATTTGCAATGAAAAGGTCATTGGTCTGACAAAATTCTATCATGCGATCTCCAGCTTCGTTTCTGTCACCAAGACCATGTTTTCCAACTACTGAGCCTTCTTCTTTGTTTCCAACCTTTGCATTCCAGTCACCAGTGATTATCAGTATGTCTTGATTGCATGTTTGATCTATTTCAGATTGCAGAAGCTGATAGAAGTCTTCCCTTTCTTCATTTGTGGCTTTAGTGGTGGGTGCATAAATTTGAATAGCAGTCATATTAACTGGCCTTCCTTGTAGGCATATGGATATTATTCTATCACTGACAACATTGTATTTCATGACAGATCTTGAAATGTCTTTTTTGATGATGAATGCAACCCCATTTCTCTTTATCATTCCCAGCATAGAAGACCATATGATTGTCTGACTCAAAATGGCCTATGCCGGTCCATTTTAGCTCACTGATGCCTAGAATGTCAATGTTTATGCGCGCCATTTCTCTTTTAACAATTTCTAATTTGCCTAGATTCATACTATGTACATTCCATGTTCCAATTATTAATGGATGTTTACAGTTGTTTCTCCTCATTTTGAGTCGTGCCACATCAGCAAGTTGAGCACCCTGGGGCTTTACTCCATTTCCATCATCACGGTAGACTCTACTTGGAGGAGGCAACTCTTCCCCAGTAGTCTTTTGCGTGCCCTCCAACCTGGGAGCCTCATTTTCCAGCACTATATCTGACAGTGTCTCTTTGCTATCCATAGGGTTTTCAATGGCTAGTTGTTTCGGGAGTGGCTCGCCAGGTCCTACTCCCCAGTCTGTCTTAGTCTGGAAGCTCAGCTGAAAACCTGTCCACCATGGGTAACCCCACTCATGTCCGAGGTTACAGTGGCAGAGCTCTCAGCCTCATCGCAACACGCAAGCCCCCACAGTGCGGCAAACTGACAGACGTGTGGGGGAGATATAGGTTAGGGTTCCTTTTTTTCCATATATGTAATTCTTTACTCCAGAATCACCTGTTGTAAGACTTTCTTTCCTTTAATCAACCCACATAATGGCTGGGTTGAAAATCAATTGATTATACATGTGAGGACCTATCTGATGCTCTAAATTCTGTCCAGCTGATCTATTTGTCTATTCTTGTACCAATACATGTGATCTTTCGTACTTACACTTTACGGTTAGATTCAAAGCCTAGAAGCAGAAACTTTCCAGCTTTTATCTTTATCTCAAGAATATTTGGCCACTCCAGATCCTTTCATTTCCATATGAATTTCCAATCTCCTCAAAATAACCTATTGGAATTTTGATAGGGATCATGTCAAATTTGTAAATCAATTTCAAGACAATAGACTTCTTAACAATATTGAATCTTCTGTCTATGAACATTCTCTGTGTGTGTGTGTGTGTGTGTGTGTGTGTGTGTGTTAATTTATTTTTTAAGTTTATCTCAGCAACATTTTGTAGTTTTCAAGGTAAAGATCTTGTAATGTTACGTTAGGCTTCTCCTTTGGTATTGGATTGTTGTGCTATTGTAAGTGGCAGCATGTTTCATATTTAGTTATGGTCTGGGTCTCAAGTGTCCCTCCAAGCCCAGATGCTGAAGGTTTTGTAGCTAGCCTGTAGTGCTCTTGGGAGGTGGTGGTATGTTTAAGAGAAGGGGCCTAGTGGGAGTTAGGTTACTGGGGGCGTGACCCTGCAAAGAATATGGGAGCCCAACCCCTTCCTCGCTCTCTCTTTACCTCCTGGCCACCATGAGGTGAACAGATTTCCATAGCCCCTCCTCCCACAATGATGTGCTGTGCCAACCACAGGTCCAAAGTGGTAGGACCAAGCAGCCATGGACTAAACCTTCTGAAACCATGAACTGAAATAAGCTTTTCTCCTTCTG
>VMDO01003188.1:91631-148965 GCA_007922755.1 Pedetes capensis
AGACAGAACATTCTGCCTTTAAATAATATGCTATTTCAAAAACTATAGGAATCTTACAGCAGTAGAATCCAAGTTTTCTCATGGCTTCTTGTGTTTCTGTTTTTCCATGTTTTACACATATATGTTCCAAACCTCACAATTACTTATTTTATTATTGTTTTAAGGAGTCAGTGGTTTTTAAAAATTTCATTATACATGTATTAACTAAGCAGAGAATGCCATCTAGGACTTCCCAGATGTTTAGTATTTCTCTATTCTTCCTCCCTTCCTTTAGTTCTGGGGTTCCACCTCATATCTTTTCATAATATTTCTCATCCTGAAGAACTTTCTTAACAGTTATTGTAATATATTCTGCTCATACTTAATTATTTCAGCTTTTGTCTCCAGAAAAAACCTCTTGAATCTTGAATCATCCTTCATATTTACAGACTTTGTTGTTAAGTGCCATCAAGTCAGGCACAACTCGTAGTGACCCTATGCACAACAGAACAAAACATTACCCAATACCATGTCATGCACATGATCTTTTTTATGCTTAAGCCCATTGTTGCAGCCACTGTCAATCCATCTAGATGAAAATCTTTCTTTTTTTTTTTTTTTTCAGCCACTCTCCCAAACATTATGTCCTTCTCCAGGGATTGGTCCCCTCTGACAACCTATCCAAGTTACCTAAAGCACAGTCTAGCCATCCTTGCTTCCAAGGAGCACTCTGGTTGTGCTTCATAGGGTTTTCAGTGGCTAATTTTTTCTGGAGCGGGCCATTTCTAAATGTACAATTCCACACTGGCAGGGGATTCTGGTTTTTTCCCCCCACTTTAAAAATGTCATTACATCATCTTCAGAGCACCCAGAATACAAAATCAGCTATAATTTGTATCATTGTCTGTATACAATGTGTCTTTTTGGCTCTTCTTGTTTTTAAAAGTCACTCTTTGTTTTTGGCTTTCATCCCTGTGAATGTGATGGATGCAAGTGTGGATTTCTCTGTATTTATTGAGCTTCTCATATCTGTGCATGAATGATTTTCATCAGTGTTGGAAAGTTCCCAGCCATTACTTCTCCCATTATTTCTCCCATCTCCCTCCCTCTCTCTTCTCCTGGGCACTAATCCCACTTACTTTGGACCATTTGATCCTATCCACAGCTTGTGAACACTCTTTTATTTTCTTATGTCTCTCTGAATTTTAACATCGATATTTTCCCTGGGTCTGTCCTCAAGTTTGTTGATCTATTGTTGTGTCGAGTCCAGTCTTCTCTTAAGCCATCTAATGAATTCTTCTTTTCTGATACTGTACTTTAAATGGTATTTTCATTCCATTTCTATAGCTTCTGTGTTGCTGAAGAAAAGCCCTACCTCTTGGCTGCTTTTGTTGTTATTTTCACTACCTTTCTTTTTTTTTTTTTTTTTTTTGGTGGTACTGAGGGTTGAACCCAGGGCCTGGGGCCTGCATGCTCTGCAAGTGCTGGACCACTGAGCTGCACCCCCAACCCATTTTTTACTTTTTTGAGACAGGGTCTCGCTAAGTTACTCAGACTGCCTCTGGTCTCGAACTTGCGATCCTCCTGCCTCTGCCTCCCGAGCCGCTGGGACTACAGGCATATGCCATGGTGCCCGGCTCTACCTTTCTATTTTGTAATGGCTTCAGAGGAGCTGCTGCAAAGATCTAGACAGGTTCTTGTTTGCCCACCGGGGTCCTTCCTGTGTTTCATCAAAGTCCATGACACAGGACACGTCGCCCACCAACTGCTTTTGTAAAGAATGTCTTATTGACAAAACCACATCCATTCATTTATGCCTCACCTATGGCTATTTCCTACTACAGTGATGGAGCTGATTAGTTATGACCAAGACTGCTCAGTTTATAAAGCCTAAACTCTTTGCCGTCTGCTACAGACTGGATGCTTTGATCCTTTAAAATTTACATATTGAAGTCCTCAGCCCCAAGGTAGGAATGGAGTCTTTCATAGACGAACAGGCCATGAGGGCAGAGCCCTCATACATGGGATTAATGTCCTTATAAAGACACCCCAGACAGCTCCCACACCTCTTCTGCCGTGTGAGGACACAGTAGAAGATGTCACCTATGGGCCAGGAAGTGGCCCTCCAGACCCCCAATCTGCCAGCAGTGTTGACCTAGGATGCTCAGCCTCAGAACCGAGAGCTGTAAATGACTGTGGGCTGTGAGCCGCCTTGGCTGAGCTGCTTCGTTATGGCAGCCTTGAGAATCTGACTCACCATCTCGCCTTCCGCAGGGGCAGCGTGCCAACCCCTGTTCTGAGGTTAAAGGATCACGTATGCCTTTGCCAGAAGTGATAAGTTAACACTGATGTGACATTATTTGTCACCTCTAAATGATGAACCCCCAAATATGTTACAATGAATATATCTCCCTTCATCCTGCTTGGCTCTCAGGAAGGCTGATTGCTGATGACGGGTAAGATCTCTCATAAGCAGAGGGACAACCTAAGACAGGCACAGTTGTGGAGAAGCCATCAGGAGAGGCAGGGCTGCCTGGAAAGGTCAAGATGCCCATCTGTTCACTGTGTCCTTTGTTAAGCATTACAAAGGCTTGCTGGTGCATGCAGTAAAACGAGTTTCCAAAAACACTAACTGATGTCCTGGCTCCTGGAAGGCCACTTATCGATTATTTCTTGGGATTTAGAAGCAATTTCCAGAGTCTTCCCTGCCCTAATCTTACCTCCAATTGTTTAGAGGAAGAGATTAGAGAAAAAATGACCAGGTTAAAAAAGTTCATACATTTTTTTTTCTGTTCTGTAATTTGTTACTAAGAAATAAAGTTTAGATATAAGGAAGCTAGGAGAGAGCCTTAGCAGCTCTTGGCCGAAGCTCACAAACCTTCTTGGCTGTGCGTCTCTTGAATTTGTCATGGAGCCTTGCGACTATACTATTAACCCAACAATAGACTCCTGAGATACACACATCCTTTGGCCCCTCCCTTTGCCACCAAAGATCTCTGTGTGTTCTAGGATCTGATCTAGACGGATGTGTGCATCTAACTATGTCTCTTTAGTGCCCTGTAACATGTCAAGATGCCCCGGTCTTTCTTTGTGTTCTGTGACCTTGATGCTTCTCACAAGCCTTGGATAGGCATCTTGCGGAACGCCTCCATGTTAGCCGGCTCTCTATCACTATAACAAACTCCTGAGGTGTCAACTTATAAGAGAGAAGGTTGGTTTCAGCTCATGGTTTTAAAGCTTCCAGTCCATGACTGGCCAGTCCTGTTGCTTTGGGCCTGTGGAGAGGGAGCACATCATGGCAGGAGGACTCGGCACAGCAGATGCGCTCAGCGCATGGCCAGGAAGCAAAAGGGAGAGAAAGGGGCTGCGGGGGGCACCACAGTCTCCTCTCGCAGTGCACATTTTCCAGTATTTCACTTCCTGTATTAAGGTTTAGCTATACCCCTTTTGGGTTATGTTTTAGTGATTAATCAAGATTACATATTCATCTTTAAGATAGAATATTCTCCCTTTAAATAATATGCTATTTCAAAAATTATAGGAATCTTACAGCAGTAGGAATCTAACGCCCTCCCCCTTGGCCCTGCCTCTTAAAGTTATATCATCTCCCAAGAGTGTCACCAAGGCTGGGGACCAAGCTTTTGACACAGGGGCAGTCCTGCTATTTGGAATTGCCTGGGTGTCTCTCAGGGGCCGGGGGCTGTGGCCTTTGGAGAATGCTACAGACATAAAGTGTCTTCCTCCTCGAGTCTGCCAGGGACCTAGGATGGCAGGGTTGCCTGGTGCTGGTGACGTTAACCCTGCTCACCTCACTGAGGTGATATCTCCCAGCTTCTCCATGGGCTGACCACTGCCTTTTCCTTTTCACGCTCCGTTCTTGAGTCACTAAATCAAACCCAGGGAGAAGGGCCTGGCAACCCACTCCCAAGGCAATCCCGAAACAGTCAGCCATTGAAAACCCTATGAGGGTCTCTATGAGTCGGATACTGACTCCACGGCACCTAACAACAACAACAACAAATCAAACCCATCCTCGAAGGGGGTGGCACTGCCCTCCTGCAGGGAGAAGTAGAAGTAGAGGCTGTGGATGTATACAAGCTCATCACTGCAATCAACAAACCTTCCAAGGAGGGATGTTGAGGTTGAGTAAGAGTCCTGTCTCTTCTCAAAGTTTTCCTGCATGACCTCAGTGTTGTCGGTGGGTCTCGCATGGTGCTGTCCTGGTTGTAATTTCCACCATCCCTCGTTCTATGCATTGGATGTTTCATGTCTGGTTTTCACTTATTCCATTCATTCCATTCATGTCTGGGCTGGGATTTAGCTCAGTTGGTAGAGCGCCACTCTGCAGTCTCTGAGGTCCCGAGTTCGATTCCCAGCACTGCAAAATGGGAGAAGGATGTGGCAACACACTCCCAAGGCAATCCCTAAAACAGTCAGCCATTGTAAACCCTATGAGGGTCGCTATGAGTCGGATTCGACTTGACGGCACCTAACAACAACAACAAAAATTCATTGTCTAATTTTTACCTCAGAGCATTACTATTTTTCATCATAATTATTGATGTCTCTGCTGGGTCATTTGTGATCTGCTTCTGCCGTGGGTTTGTCTCTATTGACAATTTCTTCTCTTCACCAGGTCACATTTTATTCCTTTCTTGTGCACCTTGAAATGTTTGATTGTCTGTCAAACTCTTTGTACAGAAAAGCATTGGGAGTGAAACTAATGATATTTACCATTGGTAAAGAACCACTAGGGTTTAGCTCAGTTGGTAGAGTGCTGCTCTGTGCTTTCTGAAAACCCAGTATTAATCCTCAGCACTGCACAATGGTGAGAAGCATGTGGCTGTCGACTCCCCAAACCATGAGCCATTGAAAACCCCTGAGGATCTCTATGAGTTGGACTTGACTCAAAGCACCTGATGCTGAAAGCTATACCACCATTATTACAGATACCACCAGGGGCACCCATGGTGGACAGGTTTCAGCTGAGCTTACAGACTAAGATAAACTAGGGGAAGGAGTAGGCTAACCTACTCCTCAAACAATTAGCCATTGGAAACCCATTGAGTAGCAGAGAAACACTGTCAGATATAGTGCCAGATAATGAGCACTCTAGGTTGGAAAGCACTCAATAGATGACTAGGGAAGAGTTGCCTCCTAAAATAGAGTCTACCTTAATGATGGGAATGGAGGAAAGCCCCAGGGGCCTCCATTTGCTGATGTGGCGTGACTCAAAGTGAGAAGGAACAACTGTGAACATCCATTAATAATTGGAGCGTGGAATGTACATAGTATGAATCCAGGAAGATTAGAAATCATCCAAAGGGAAATGGGGTGCGTAAACATTGACATTCTAGGCATCCGTGAGCTAAAATGGACTTGCATAGGCCCTTTTGAATCAGATTAGTCATAAATTCTACTATGTCAGGAACAACAGATTAAAGAGAAATAGAGTTGTATTCATCATGAAAAAAGATATTACAAGATCTGACCTGAAGCACAACACTGTCAGTGATAGAATACCCATACACTTACAAGGAAGGCCAGTTAATATGACTGTTATTCAAATTTATGCACCCACCATTAAGGCTACAAATGAAGATAGGGAAGATTTTTACCAGCCTCTGTAGTCTGAAATTGATTGAACATGCAATCAGGACATACTGATAATTACTGGTGAATACAATGCAAAAGTTGGAAACAAAGAAGAAGACTCAGTAGTTGGAAAATATGGCCTTGGTGATAGACACGATGCTGAAGATCATATAATAGAATTTTATCAGACCAATAACCTTTTCATTGCAAACACATTTTTTCACCAACATAAACAGCAACTATAAACATGGAATTCCCCAGATGGAAAACACGGGAACCAAATTGACTACCTTTGTGGAAAGAGATGATGGAAAAGTTGAATATCAAATGTCAGAAGAAGACCAGGTGATGATTGTGGATCAGATCATCGACTGCTCATGTTGTTGTTGTTGTTGTTAGGTGCCGTCGAGTCGGTATCCGACTCTTAGTGACCCTCATAGGGTTTTCAATGGCTGACTGTTTCAGGATTGCCTTGGGAGTGGATTGCCAGGCCCTTCTCCCATCGACTGCTCATATTCAGGTTTAAACTGAAACTGAAGAAAATTAGAACAAGTGTATGAGAGCCAAGGTATGACCTTGAGTATATCCAACCTGAGTTCAGAGACCACCTCAAGAACAGGTTTGATGCATTAGAAACTAATAATCAAAGGCCAGGTGAGTCATGGCATGACATCAAAGATATCACTCATGAAGAAAGCAAGAAGTTATTTTAAAAGACAGGAAAAAAAGAAAAGACCAAATGACTTGTCAAAAGAGACTCTGAGACTGTCCTTGAATAACAAGTAACTAAAGTAAAAGGAGGGCTAGGATTTAGCTCAGTTGGTAGAGCGCTGCGCTGCAGTCTCTGAGGTCCCGAGTTCAATTCCCAGCACCACAAAAATGGGAGAAGGACCTGGCAATCCACTCCCAAGGCAATCCCGAAACAGTCAGCCATTGAAAACCCTATGAGGGTCGCTATGAGTCGGATACCGACTCGACGGTACCTAACAACAACCTAACAACAAAGTAAAAGGAAGACATGACAAAGTTAAGGAACTAACCAGAAGATTTCAAAGGGCAGCTTGGCAGGACAAAATCAAATACTGTAATGACGTATGCAAAGGGCTGGAGATAGAAAACCAAAAGGGGAGAACATGTTCTGTTTTTCTCAAGCTTAAGGAATTGAAGAAAAAATTCAAGCCTCAAGTGGTAATAGTGAAGGATTCTATAGGAAAAATATTAAATGATACAGAAATATCAAAGGAAATATGGAAGGAATACACAGAATCATTATATATACAAAAATTGGTGGATGACCAACCATTTCAAGAGGTTTGATATGATCAGGAACCAACGATACTGAAGGAAGAAGTAGAAGCTGAAGGAATTAGTGAAACACAAGAAAGAATCCAGGAACTGATGGAATATCAACAGAGATGTTTCAACAAACAGATGCAGCACTAGAGGTGTTCACTGGTTTATGCCAAGAGATTTGGAAAATAGCTACCTGGCCGATTTACTAGAAGAGATCCATATTTGTGCCTATTCCCAAGAAAGGGGATCCAACTGAATGTGGAAATTATCAAACAATATCATTAATAGCACATTCAAGTAAAATTTTGCTAAAGACCATTCAAAAGCGACTGTAGCAGTATATAGATAGGGAACTGCTAGAAAATCAAGTTGGATTCAGAAGAGGGCGTGGAACCAGGGACATCATTGCTGGTGTCACATGGAAAGCCGAAGATACAAGAAAGATGTCATCTGTTTTATTGACTATGCAAAGACATTTGAAACTGTGGATCACAATAAATTGTAGATAACATTGCAAAGAATGGGAATATCAGAGCACTTAATTGTACTGATGAATAATCCGTACATGGGCCAAGAGGCAGTCGTTTGAACAGAACAAGGAAACACTGCCTGGTTTAAAGTCGAGAAAGGTGTGTGTCAGGGCTGTACCCTTTCACCATATCTCTTCAACTTCTATGCTAAGAAAATAATCTGAGAAGCTGGACTTCATGAAGAAGAACATAGTGTCAGGATTGGAGGAAGACTCATTAACAACCTGTGTGGTGCAGATGACACAAGTCGGCTTTCTGACAGTAAAACGGATTTGAAACATTTACTGATGAAGATCAAAGAACACAGCCTTCAGTATGGATTGCAACATCGGCAAAACAAAAATCCTTCCACTTGGGTCAGTACACAGCTTCATGATAAATGGAGAAAAGATTGAGGTTGTCCAAGATTTTACTTTGCTCGGTTCTACAATCAATGGAAGCAGCAGTAAAGAAATCCAAAGATGCATTGCACTGGGAAAAGCTGCTGCAAAAGACCTCTTTAAGGTGCTGAAAAGTAAAGATGTCACATTGAAGACTCATGCCATGGTATTTTCAGTCACATCATATGGTTGGGAAAGCTAGATGATGAATAAGGATACAGAAGAAGAATTGATGCTTTTGAATTATGACACTGAATATGAATATTGAATACACCATGGAATGCCAAAAGAACCAGCAGATCTGTCCTAGAAGTTCAACCAAAGTGCTCCTTGGTATCGAGGATAGCTTGACAGCATCTTATGTATCTTGCACATGTTCTCAGGAGGCACTAATTCCTGGAGAAGGACATCATGTTTAGGATAGTGTCAGGTCAATGAAAAAAGGGAAGACCCTCAACTAGATGGATTGACACACAGTGGCTGCAACAGTGGGCTTAAAAATAAAATAAAGATCTTGTGCCTGGCACTGAACCAGAGAGTGTTTTGTTCTGTTTTACGTGGGGTCATTATGAATCAGACCTGACTCTAGGGCACCTAATAACAACAACAACGTCAGAAAAGAATTCATGTCCTCTTCTGTCGGGCTGCAGCCAAGGCTGCCATCTAATCTGAAATGTGGGTAGGTTTTGTTGAAACTTTGGTTTTATTCAGTTTGATGTAGGCTGGAAATAGTTTGAAAGCGAGGCTGGGTGCTTCCTTCACAGGGCTTGGGATCTGAGTACAGCACACCTCCAGGGTCCCTGTAGATGACGGCCAAGACACGGCTCTCTGCTCTGGGAGTCTGTCTCCTTCCCACCTGGTGCCAGCTCTTGGGTTGTGGGTGAATTGTCGGAGTTCCTAGTCATGCTCCTGGTCTTGGGCAGGTAGTGCAATATCTCTGGGCCCTGAATGCCTCAGGGACCTTTCTCTCTGGACGACCTTCCATGCCAGAGCCCTTAGCAGCTGCCAGGGGTCCAGAGGGCTTCTGTGACCCATCCCAGGCCCTGCCTCCACACCCCCCCACACACCTCCCTAAGCCTCCTTATGCCTGGTGAAGGTGCCCAGCCCCTCGGGGGCACATCTCATCGGAACACCCCAGGAAGACCCGTGGGGAAGACCGGGTGATGCATGCGGACCCTTCAGGTGCCTGGGGCGGCCCTCATGTGGCCACAGACAGCGTGCTCAGCCTCCAGCCGGTTCCACATTCATCACCTGCGAGTCAAGCACTGCCCCCCAGGGAAGAGGGTGGCCGGGAGCCTCTTCCTTCCCACAAAGAGCTTGACTGCGTTCCTTACTTCTGTGTCACTGGGACTAAAATATCCAAGGCAAACTCAAAGGGAGGACTGGTTTATTTTGGCCATCGGCTGAGGAGGGTTGGTCTGTCATGGCGGGGAAGCCTGGCAGAGCAGCTAGGACGTGGTGCAGAGGAAGCAGAGAAGGGAGGGCCGGCTCGGCTGGTTTTCTCCTCTCCCTTCTTTCTTTTTATGTTTTTGTAGTACTGGGGGTTGAACTCAGGGCCCCATGCTTGCATGCTTTGCAAGTGCTGGACCACTGAGCTGCACCCTCATCCCATTTTTTTTTTGGGGGGGGGGGACAGGTCTCGCTAAATTACGCAGACTGCCTCTGGTCTCGAACTTGCGATCCTCCTGCCTCTGCCTCCCGAGACGCTGGGATTACTGATGTGCGCCACCGCGCCTGGCTTTCCTTTCCCTTCTTTTATGCCCTCCGGCCCCCCCATCCCATAGGACGGTGCACCCACAATCAGGGCAGGTCTTCCTCCCTCGGTCAGTTTCTCTGAAGGAGCCTCCCAGACAGGCGGGCGAGGCTCCCCAATCTCCTACTCGGTTCTAAATCAGCTCAAGTTGGCAGGGAAGACCAACCATCTCGTGGACACTTGCCAATGTTTTGCTCACTTATTTTCTCTGCAACCTCAGCTGTCCAATGGCTCAGAAAAATTATGAGTTTGTAGCGTATCCAGCTTGTGTTGGCCATCCGGGAGAGAGCTAAAGTCCCCACCACTTTCCATAGCGCAGCCTGTGTACAATGACAGGTCTACCTGCACCTGGATTTCAGTAATGAGCCCTACACACCTTTAAAGGGTTTGAAAACTAGAGATTTAGCCCAGACATCCTGGATAACAGATGGGGAAAATTCAGCACAGCCCGAACCAGAACCGGAAGCGAGAGGGCATCCCCTGACAATACCCTCTTGCACCTGTACCCCCACTGTAGCCACCACCCCAAGCACCCCCAGGCAGGCGGCCACTTTGGGTAGGTGTGCACTCGTGGTGACATACTGGTCTTACTCTATTTCCTCACTCTATTCCTCTTACTCTATTTCCTCTATTCCTTACTCTATTTCCTCTATTTGTTCTGCTGAGATGTGCCCCCGAGGGGTTGGGCACTTTCCCTAGGCATAAGAAGGCTTAGGGAGGTGGGGGTGGGGGCGGAGGCGGGGCCTGGGATGGGCCACAGGAAGCCCTTTGGACCCGTGGTGGCTGCTACGAGCTCTGGAGTGGAAGGTCATTCAGAGAGAAAGGTCCGTGAGGCATTCAGGGCTGAGAGGAGAAGCTCTACCAGCCCAAGACCAGGAGCATGACTAGGAACTCTGACAACTCACCCACAACCCAAGAGCTGGCACCAGGTGGGAAGGAGACAGGCTCCCAGAGGAGAGAGCTGTCTTGGTCATCACCTGTGAGGTGGGAGCCATTGTAATGCCTGTATTACGGATGGATTAGGGGGGCAGCCTCAGAGACGGGCAGCCTTCCCAAGGAGTGGGTGGCTGGACAGGCTGTGCCCCGTCTAGGCTGTGGCTGCCCCTTGCCCGTGAGATGTGGCCAAACCTGGTCTCTGCGACATCTCACTGCTCTCACGCTGGGGAGCCCCTGGATTCCCCAGCTGAGCCCGCTTCTCCCGGCTGCTCTCCCCACCCCTGTTAAACAGTCAGTGACATTTGCTGGAGGGCAGGGAGGTGGACTTTAGTTGGGGCCATGGCAATAGGTTAGGGACCACAGCAATGGGATTTTGTGGCGAGGTGGGGAGTTTGGGCTCACCCTGAACACAGCCTTGGCAAGTGGGGATTTGTAGCCAAGGACTAGGGTGGGGGCAGCAGATGGAAAACAGGTAGAGGAGTCATCAGCGTTGGGGGTTCTAGCTAAGCCGACCTAGGAGGACCCTAAGAGGCTTGCTGGCAGCAGGCTGGGGTGGCCGGGCAGTCCCCGGGGAGCAAGCAAGGCTGAGGAAGTGGGCAAGAAGCTGAGGTGGAAGAGCAGGGAAGGCTGAGGAAGTAGGTGAGAGGCTGAGGGGGAGGGGCTTGTGGCAGACTGAGAAGCAGGGTCTACAAGGCAGCGCACGCACGGGCCCCGAAGGAGGACCGAGAGCCAGCCAGAGCTTGACCTCGCTGAGACTGGGCCGGCCACAGGGGTGGGGTGGCCTCTACAGCCCTTCCCGCTTGACACGAAAGCTGGGCCAAGTGCTGATTGTTCACGCAGGGCCAGGCCCGTGCTGCCAGTGCCACCAGGCCACCACCTCCGGCTGTGCCAAGGACGGGTGATGAGTGACCCCGAGTTAAGCATCTGGCCCTAGGGTTGGCAGGCCCTTCCCCCAGGGCACAGGCTTATCAGGGAGAGGCTGGAACCCCAGCAAGAGCACTGAGGTTACTCCCTGGAAGGCCAAACCAGAGGACCCCCAAGCCAGCCCTGAGTCTCTGGACATGCAAAGAAAGAAAGGACAGCAGAGAGACCAGGCCTGCAACACCTCTGTTTGTCTCCTCGCCTGTGTGAGAGGAAAGGAGGGGAAGCTGCTGGGGTCTTCAGAGGGTGAGTCATTTCAAAGACTGGGAGACAAAAAGAGATCCCCGAGTGTATAGGTCAGATGTGCAGGGAACGGGCAGAATCTCCGCAGAGCGCTCTGGAGAGCTTCACATGTGCCTGAGCTGCAGCAGCCTGGTTTGGGGAAAACAGGAAGACCTAGGTTTGAATCCAAGTTCAGCCATCTCCTTGCTGTGTGGCCTTGAGCAGTCTCTCACCCTCTCTGGATTTGTGTGTCCTCACAGGCAATAGGCTTTCCACAAAGCACCAATAAAACCAGCCACTGAGGGCTGAGAATGGGCTTTGCGCATTGCTAAGTGGTTCAAGGGAGAAGGACCTGGCAACCCACTCCCAAAACACAATCAGCCATTGAAAACCCTATGAATAGCAGAGAAGCACTGACGATAGTGTTTCACCTGTTGTACATAGGGTTGCTATGAGTCTGACACTGACTCTATAGCACCTAACTATGACAACAAGTGGGTCAAATCAGGGAAGCGTCCTTGTGGACATTAAAAGAGAAGCAACGGGCAGGTTGGTGTGGGAGGGCGGGATCCACTCCAGGAGAATGTGCCACGGGCAGGGTCCTCCGAAGGTCCATGTGTTGGTCCCCAGCCCCTGGTGATGTTAGAAGGTAGTGGAGCCTTTAAGAGGTGGGCATTACTGGGCAAGATGGCACACGCCTGTCATCCCAGCAGCTCGGGAGGCGGAGGCAGAAGGATCGCAAGTTCAAGACCAGAGGCAGTCTGCATAACTTATCGAGACCCTGTCTCAGTAAGTGAAAAAATGGGCTGGGGGCGCAGCTCAGTGGTCCAGCACTTGCAGAGGATGCAGGCGCGAGGCCCTGGGTTCAACCCCCAGTACCTCAAAAAAAAAAAAATAGGTGGGCGTAATGGGAGACAGTTAGGTCTTGGGTGTGCTCTTGAGGGGCCATTGGGACCCCGCCCCTTCCTCTTGCTCCCTTTGCTTGCTGGCTGCCGGGAGGCGAGCGTCTGTCTCTGCCACACGCTCCCACCATGACGTCCCCCTGCACCACAGGGCCAAAAGCCACGGATCCAACCAACCACGGACTGAGACCCCTGAAACCGTCCTCCAAATGAACCTTTTCTCCCTGTAACTTGGTGGAGAACTGACTGCCATAGGCAGGATTCCAAACGACAGGGGCGCTTGGATGTGGGTATGGATTGAATATGACCCCAAGGGCTCATGTGCTGGGAGTTCATCCTCATGGCGGTAGGGCTGAGGCAGTGGGACCTTGAAGAAGTGGAGCCTCATGCAGGGGACCTAGGCCATGAGGACACCACTCTCAGAGGGACTAAGGCCCACCTCCCGGAGGGAGCGAGTTTCTCCAAGAGTGTGTTGTTATGAAATGGCCTGCAGCCGTAGCTCTGTGGCCTCCAATCCCGTCAGATCTCGGGACACAACCACATCTTTCTGCTTCGTCACCACATTGGGAGGCAGCACAGAGGTCGTCACCCCAGACTGAACAGATGGGGCTGCTCAGTCTTGGACTCTCAGCTTCCAAACGGTGTGAGCAAAGTCAACCTCTTATCTCTATAAAACACTCAGCTCTGGGTACTTTGTTATAGCAAGACAAAGTGGATTAATACAAAAGCAGACCTCTTTTAGGGATGATCTGGGGCATTGTCGGGCTGGGATTTAGCTCAGTTGGTAGAGTGCTGCTCTGCAGTCTCTGAGGTCCGGAGTTCGATTCCCAGCACCTCAAAATGGGAGAAGGATGTGGCAATCCACTCCCAAGGCAATCCCAAAAACAGCCATTGAAAACCCTATGAGGGTCGCTATGAGTCGGACTTGACTTGACGGCACCTCACAGAAACAACAACAGGGCATTGTCTGTCTTTTTCTCGCCTCCACATTCATAGGGCTGGGATTTAGCTCAGTTGGTAGAGCGCTGCGCTGCAGTCTCTGATGTCCCGAGTTCAATTCCCAGCACCGCAAAAATGGGAGAAGTTCCTGGCAATCCACTCCCAATGCAATCCTGAAACAGTCAGCCATTGAAAACTCTATGAGGGTCACTATGAGTCGGATTCCGACTCGACGGCACCTAACAACCACAACAACCACACTCATATAAAATCTAGCAGGCAGCCGAATCCTGAGCAAATCTGTTGACCTGAAAGTCATACTGCAATTCACACCTGCATGAGGCTGTGCCAGGCGGTGCACACACGCCACCCTCCATGGTTTGGATACCTCCACCTCGGGCAGAAGCTGCGCCCAGTGGGGGAACTCAGTGCCTTTCGTCCATTTCCATAATCAAATGTTTACGAACCGTTTCCTCCTGCCCTTTCTCTTCCCCTTTCCCCTCTTATTTCTATTTGAGCAAAATGTGTTCAAACATCCCCTTACCCTACTGGGGACAGAGCGTGTCTATAATGTTGGTGTAACATTTGGGAGAATGAATGCAACATCCGTGTCTGTTTGCCAATCGGAATATCGATTTCCTCTGGAAACGAAATGTCACTTCCATGCAATTCAAGAAGCAGTGGAAGAAGAAAGACGACATTGGCGCACCTGGCTCCGGGCAGCTTCTACAGAGCCACAGCAACGCCGCCTTCCACTGTGTGTGTCAGCTGGTCTAGAACAGTTGACCCAGGGGACAGAGCGACAGCAGATGCTCTGTTTCCCTCTCTTATTGCGCCCTTGGTAGTCAGGACTATTTGGATGCTCTGAAAAAACATGGCCCCATGGCGTTTGTGTTTGGCATGTCTGGTGCCCAGAGCATCCGTTGCTCTGCACTATTGTGACTGCGTAAACAGCACTTGCTGCAAGCCGGGGCAGCAACACATGAAGGGCGGCAGCTCTGTGTTGTTCCAGAGATCAAAGCCCTGCCTCCTGCACCCATAGGAGACTCAGGAAGGGACTGGCAGCCATCACGTGGTCCGTATTGTTGTTGTTGTTAGGTGCTGTCGAGTCAGTATCCGACTCATAGCAACCCTCATAGGGTTTTCAATGGCTGAGTGCTTCAGGATTGCCTTGGGAGTGGATTGCCAGGTCCTTCTCCCATTTTTGTGGTGCTGGGAATTGAACTCGGGACCTCAGAGACTGCAGCGCAGCGCTCTACCCACTGAGCTAGGATTTAGCAATCCCGAAGGCAATCCTGAAACAGTCAGCCATTGAAAATCCTGTGAGGGTCGCTATGAGTTGGACACGACTCAACGGCACCTAACAAATGTGGTCCGTATTAGGATATAAAAGTTGCCATAAAGAATACAATTTTTGCCCGGTGCAGTCGCTCACGCCTGTAATCCCAGCAGCTTGGGAGGTAGAGGCAGGAGGATCGCAAATTGGAGACCAGAGGCAGTCTGTGTAACTTAGCGAGAACCTGTTTCAAAAAAAGTTAAAAAAAAATGGGCGTGGGGGCAGCTCAGTGGTCCAGCACTTGCAGAGCATCCAAGCGTGAGTCCCTGGGTTCAACCCTCAGTACCGCAAAGGAAAAAAAAGATTACAACCTTTGCCTGCCGAGCACAGGTGAGCATGTGGCCCCGCAGACAGTAGCGGGCATCTCTCTGCCTGGGTGTCTCTCTCTCCTGACTCATGTGTCCTGCGTGGGAAAGACACACACAGACGTGGCTGTGGACTTTGGATGAGCCTGGCTTATACAGGTGGCTATAGGCTGGACAGTTGTCTACACAACGATGACCCCATGGCTGCTGTCCTTTGGGGACACTCGTCCAGTCTCATCCCTCATTCTGGAGCCACTGCTGTCTGCCGGGTGCGATGCCAAGCAGTTCAGCCCTTGAGGGGCTGGTGCGCCGAGGGGAGGAAGGAAAGCCCGCAGGATCCCCACCGCCACTGCCAGGCAGGAAGTGAGCGCTGAGGAGAGACGAGAAATAAGCAGTCGATCGGGACTGCCATCGAAAGGGGGAGGCAGCCAGAGGGGTCCATGCCAAGTTGAGTCCTGGGGTATGGGGAGAGAGGGCGGCACAAACGCTGGAGCTGTCAGCCGGGCTGAATCACGCAGCAAGGGCCCCACCTCTCCGGGCTCGTGGTCCATATACCAGGCCCAGACGCACGTGGGCATCTGGAAATTCTTCCCTGTCGCAGGCTCTGAGGACACCGGGTCAAGCCTGGTGTAGATCTGCCTTGGGCCTCTCTCTGCACTTCTCCTTCCCCTCCTCCTCCATGCGTAAGAACCTCTCTAGCCACGCACTGCTCTCAGAGGAGGCAGGCTGCATCAGGCCGAAGAGTGTCCTAAGCCAGGGCTGTAGGATAGGGCTGTGTGACTCAACAGCCCCACCCACCTGCCCCCCCTCCCCGAGTTTGCAAAGAATAAGCCCTGCCTAACGATTTCAGGGTCCTTCAGCCAGTTTCAGGGGCATTCAGCCATAGCCCTGTGGCATCCGATCCCATCAGATCTTGGAAGCTAAGCAGGGTTGGGCCTGGTTAGTCCTTGGATGGGAGACCACCTGGGAATACCAGGTGCTGTAGGCTTGGGAGACAGACCCAGCAACCCACTCCCAAAAATCAATCTGCCATTGAAAGCTCTATGAACAGCAGAGAAGCACTGACAACAGTGTTTCGCCTGTTGTATATAGGGTCACTACGAGTAGGATACCAACTGGATGACACCTGACAACAACAGCAACAACAAAGTGATGTCAGGTTTTGAGGATCTCCTGAGGGCTTATTTGCAATAGGAAGGTAGTTCTAACAACACCTCAGCAATAACAGTCATTCACCCCCGCCACCCGCTGACCCACAGAATGAGGAACGGAGGGTGGGTGGCTCCCGTTTCAGCCAACGGCCTTGAGGTAGAAATGGTTTCTGGTCTGTCTTCCCCCCTCGACATTTGCCTTGTTTCACAACATATGCAGGGCCATTTACAGCTCCAGAGGCTGAGGCAAGGAGTGAATTCCTTGCTGACACCAGGGGGAGAAGAGAGGATCCTGCCAGGAGCCCATCAGCCTTCATTTTTAATTAATTACTAACTAATCAATTCTGCGGCACTTGGGGATTGAACTGGGGCCTCACACATACTTTGCAAGCGCCCCAGCCCTGGCCTGCACCCCCACCCCATTTTTTACTTTTTATCTTGAAACAAGGTCTTGCTAAATTACACAGGCTGCCTCTGGCCTCAAACTTGTGATCCTCCTGCCTCCACCTCCTGAGTCGCTGGGATTACAGGTGGGAGCCACAGCCCCGGCCCACCAGCCTTCAAAGTTGTGCTTTCCAGGACCTCAGGGACGAACTGTCCAGGTAAGTCCTGATCTTTGGAGCCAATGCCACTGACCACAAGGTCACCAGCTCTGCTGAATCAGCCCTTTTGGTCCCCCAGGGTCCCCTCTGTGTGCTGGAGCTTCCCAGCATGCTGCTGGCCCTCTTCCCTCCTGCACTCACCCCCTGGCAGGCTTGTCCAGGCCTTGTAAACACCGCGCTCGTGTCCCTGGCACAGACTCTCTTCCTGATGCCCTCCTGCCCCTCAGCATCTGTACCAGACAGAAGCAGACATCCACAAGGGAGCCTGCCGGTGAGGACCCCTCCGACCCACCAAGCCTTCTCCTCTGAGGCCCCGCTGCTCCGTTCCATCCCCAGGCCAAACCCCAGGGCCATCGCTTTGCCTCACGCCCTCATCCAATCCCCAGGAAAACCTGACGCCTCCACCTTCTAAGCCTCCCCAGAATCTCATTGGTCCAGCTGTCTCCACCCCTCTGCCCTGGCCATGGCACCACAGCCCGTCCTTGCCCTGGGCTCCTGTGGGAGTCATCCCGCTAACTGCTCTTCCCCCAGCAGGTCTCCTAACACAGAAATCAGACTGAGTTTGCAGCACTGGGTCAGATCGTGTCTCCCGGGGATCAGAGTCTGCAATGGACCCCCCACGTACCCCCTGCCACGCTGACTTCACTCCCGGCCCCCAGGAGCTCCTCACAGTTGTTCTGCTTGCTTCCTACCCAGTCCTGCTGCCTGGGTGTCCCCTCGGAGGGCGCCTTCTTCCCTCAGATGCCTACCTTCCCACCCTCTTCAGCTCTGCACTTGTCACACTTTGTCACCGAGGCCTCCCCTACCCACTCCACGGGAACCCGCCACCTGCTCCGGGCCCCTCACTTCTGATATCTTGTATGGACTGCTGCCAGGGCTTCATGTCACAGTGCCCTCTCTGTCCAGGCGATGCACTGCACCCTCCTCTGAGTCCACCTTGGTCACAATCTACCCGCGCATCCCACACCCCACAGCACAAGGCAGATGGCCAGGGAACAACACAGAGCGGATGCCCGAGAGCCCAAGACTCATCAGGACCACCTGCTCCCAGCATGGAGGGAAGGTAGGCCCTGCAGCTACAGATGGTAGCGCTAACCCCCTGTGAGGGCAGAGGATCCCTAAGGGTACAGAGCGAGGCCAGGCACCTATGCCTAAGGGCCTTGGGTGCAGCCACCCGGGGTGGCAGGCTTGAGGAGGAACGCCTGGAAAGGCGCTCAGTCCTCCAGCCTGTTGGCTCGGGGTTTTCAGTTAGGTTTTGTCTCACAAAGCCCCAACCAAGACGTGGCCCTTGAGAACAAAGGATGGGCAGGAAAGGAGCTGCCCTCGCTGGGGTGGGCAGAGTGCTTCCTCCCCAGCACCTGACCTAGGGCCCTCCCCCGTGCCCCTTCCCAACAGAAACTCAGGAGCCAGCCAGGCACGGTGGCGCGCACCTGTAATCCCAGCGACTCCGGAGGCGGAGGGGGGAGGATCGCAAGTTCGAGACCAGAGGCAGTCTGCATAACTTAGTGAGACTCTGTCTCAAAAAGTAAAAGAAAAAAAATGGACTGGGGGCGCAGCTCAGTGGTCCAGCACTTGCAAAGCATGCAAGAAGCGCGAGGCCGTGGGTTCAACCCCCAGTACTGCAAAAAAGAACGAACGAACAAACGAACGAACGAAAGAAAGAAAGAAAGAAAGAAAGTCAGAAGCCGTTGCAGACGCCCAAACCAGACTGGGTGTCTAACGAGGGCTGTGATTGGGAATGCAAAGTTCTTTCAAGTGGCCTCTCGGTCTATTCATAAGAGTAGATGCTCAAAGCTGAGGGGCACTTGATAGAAGAAATAACACCAGCGCTGTCTCCTTCCCTCCCTATGCGGCAGCCGGCGCTGGCACCCGCACCGGTTGCCCCCTTTTCTCTCCCCTTACTTCCCCCAGTCCACATGTTCCTCCACAGTTCAGCGGATTCTTTCTCGTCTGTGTACCTCTCCTCCTCCCAGGTTTTTCCTGTCAGAAATAACGGAACATGCCTACGCGATACAGCCTTCCAAAAAACCCCTGGATTGCGAGGTTCAGAGAGCTTCTGGGCTGGTGCACATGGGTGCTGGGAGGGTAGCGCACTTAGAGGGGAGCAGAAGCCCCGCAACGCCTCCCTGCCCTGCCCCACGCATCTCTCCCTCCGGTTCTCACCTGTGCCGTTGTACTGCCCTCTATACCAAGCTGGACACACAACTGTGAGTTCTGCAAGCCATCCTAGCCGCTGCCTGAGCCGGGGAGGGGTGTCTCCAAGTCATAGATGGTCAGTCAGAAGCACAGGGGCCTGGAGCGGGTGGCCCTGTGGCCGAGACTCTCACCCATGGCGTCTGCACCAATGCTGGGTCTGCAGCATCTAGAGGGAATTGTTGGACACCCAGCTCCTGTCTGTACAGTCGGGAAATTGGCCATGTAAGCAAACCTCACAGATTTAGTATGAGGCGTGAAGATTATGTGAATGCAGAGAGGAAAACCGTTTGCTCTTCCTGCCACCCCCAAAACCCTGTGGCTGACTCAACCCTTTGGCCACACAGCTGCGATTGTCACAGGGAAGCCTCAAATGCAGGGAATGCATGAGTACTTCGGGCGATAAGCCAAGAGCTACTGAGGTTCCCAGGGCTGGGATTTAGCTCAGTTGGTAGAGTGTCGCTCTGCAGTCTCTGAGGTCCTGAGTTTGATTCCCAGCACCACAAAAATGGGAGAAGGACCTGGCAACCCACTCCCAAGACAATCCCGAAACAGTCAGCCATTGAAAACCCTATCAGGGTCGCTATGAGTCAGACACAACTCAACGGCACCTAACACAACAACAACTGGGGTCCCCAAGAATGGCTCTGCTCCACCCCTACACTGAGGGCTGTCCATGTAGGAGGCAGAGGCCAGGGACTGTTTTGTCACTCCCGAAGGACGCCTCCTCTGCTCAGGGCCTCAGATACTGACCTAAATACCCTCAGGGTTTTCTAGCATCGACAGCTTCCTAGGGATGAACTTCCCATGGAGCCTCGCAAAGGGCAGCACAACGTCTACGGGAGGCTGGTCCTTGAAGCAGGAGATGACAGAGGGCTGGCGCAGCCTATCTGAGCGCGGTGCTTCTCCTTCCGGGGGCGGGGCTTGTATGGCCCTGGCCGGGGAAGCCCATGAGGCATTTGTTCTGAGGCTCTGGCAAACCCTGGATTTGTCAATGAAGCATTTTCAGGCTGGCAGCTTTCCACATCCCCTCAGCTGCTCACAAGATGAATCAGATCTCAGCTCCCAGTCTGTTGTTGTTAATAGGTGCCCTCAAGTCAGGTCCAACTCAGCCACTCTCCTACGGTTTTCAGTGGCTGATCGTTTCGGGATTGCTTCGGGAGTGGGCTGCCACGTCCTTCTCCCATTTTTGCAGTGCTGAGAATCAAACCCACGGCCTCAGAATGTGCAGAGTAAGCACCCTAGCAACTGAGCTAAGCCCAGTGCCTACTCCAATACCAGGGTGAAAAGGAGAACTGGTCACCGTGGACCTTCATTTAAACGTGGTTTTGATTCCACAGAAAAGAGCAGAAGAGATTCCACTCCTCAGCGCCGGTCGCGGCTTCCATTGGAATCAGAAGGTCGAAGCGCTGTGGTCTCTTAACGTTTTATTTTTCAGTCCTAGGAGGCTGAACCCAGAGCCTTGCACATACATTGCAAACGTTCTACCGCTGAGCAGGACTCTCAGCCTCTTTTTTATTTTTTTTTTATTTTGAGACAGGGTCTCACAAGCTATGCAGTCTGCCTCTGGTCTCGAACTTGCGAACTTGCAATACCCCTGCCTCCATCTCCCAATGGCTGGGATGATGGGCGTGTGCCACCCACGCTTCTGTTATCTTCTTGATGTGCTTTTCCTGCCCTGTAGGGGGCCTCAGTCGTCCCTTCAGCTGCAGAAGGATGGAGCAGGCGATAAGGATGATTACAAGATGGGCTCCACATCCCTGCCCAGCTCCCAGCAGGGGCTCCGAGCTGCCATTTAGCTTATCAGCCCCTCCTCTCCAGGGGCCTCTGTGCCCGGAAGATGAGGCTCAACCTTCTTTCCACTCCTGCCCCAGCCAGGGCTGAGCTGCTGGCTCTGACATTTCCCTCGCCCCAGCCAATGAGCCGCAGCCCAGGCTGGGTCTCAGGTGCAGCCATTTGATCTCATGCTCAGAGGCTGCATTTCCAAGAGGTGGCTCGATTATCTTTGAGGGACTAAATATATAAACAGATAAGGGTCACGCAAACACCACCTGCCGGCTGCAGCCGCCAGCCCAGAAAGCCAACACCCCCGCCACGTCCACAGGCACGAGCCCAGCCCCAGAGGTCAGCCTGCTGGACGTAAGGCTTCTAAGTCCAGCTTGCTGAAAGTTAGACCATTTCCCTAACAAAACCCCAAAAAGCCTCATGAGTCCCTGGGGCCATCAGCCCTCAGTGGCTTCCCTAACTTTTGCTCCTACTTCCACCTTAGCCCACTAACAGGCTAACTATGGAAAAATAAGGAGATTACAGCTTCCCTGAAATTCCCTTTTGTATGTCAAAAGCTAGAAATTACCTATTTCCTTTTGCATTTCTATAACACATCCTGGTGATTTCTCCCCAAAAGTAGCTGCCTGAGGTGGGGAAGAATAAAGGACATTTACTTAAAAAGAAAAAAGAATACAAGTAGAATCATTTGCAAAATGGGCTAATGCTGCCTTTTGGAAGAAACCAACCCAAGACCCTCCTGGCTGTCCCCTGCCATGATGTACCTGGTTTTTGTGCCAGGCCCCTTAGAGGCAGAAAGGAGAATGACTGATTTTGAACCAGTCTGCAGCTGATGTTCAGGGGTGAACTCCCACTGAAATGCACTTACAAGCGGCCCATAAGCCTGAGAAGCAAGGATGGGTGGGGCACGCTGCCTCCCGATCGGCCATAGTCGATTCTATTCCTGTTTTGCCCTGTGCACTATGGACACTGGAGCCTAGTGCAAGGCTGTGGAAGTGAACAAAGGTCCCCAGATGAGGACAAGCAGAGGCCATTTGCTCTGGGCTGGCCATACCTGGGAGTTTCCACCCCATTGCATTTGGCAGACACTCAGAGGTATCAGGGGAGGCCGTAGCTTCAGGGGGTGGGGTGGAACACGGAGGAAGCAGGTGAGCCTCAGGGAGCTTGCAGTCCTGGGCGATCCACTAGAAGTGGGTGTGTGACAGGGCTGGACAGGGAACCATATTTGGCTTCTTCTGGCGGTCCTAAGGCGGTCCTGGAGGCTCATGGTCAGGTTCAAATGCTCACCCAGAGACTTTGGGGATGAAGTTTCCCTACCTTAAAGACCCAGGGGTCTCACTGGTGACCAAGCCACACACAGATGCTAATACAAATGTGGGTGAACAAGTGCGTGTGCATGCGCACCTACACAGATGTAAACGTACATACATGCAGGCGCAGGTGCCTCCGTGTTGCTGTCGTTAGCTGCTGTCGAGTTGTATCCAACTCAAAGCGACCCTTGTAGGTTTTCAATGGCTGCATGTTTGGGGATTGCCACGGGCGTGGATTGCCACATCCTTCTCCCATGTTTGCGGGGCTGTGAATAAAACTGGGATCCTCAGAGACTGCGGAGCGGTGCTCTACCAACTGAGCTAAATCCCAGCACTGGTATTTCCATGCACTCACATAAACATGCCGGCCCACACAGACACATGCACACATTGCAAGTGCGTATACACACACTGGCACACACACACACAGGGATCTGTGTATACAGATATGCCTGAGCACGTGCAGGCATGCACACACAAACACGTGGACACAGGCACACGCATATAACTCACATCCTCGCACCTGAGATCCATGCATCAGCATAAGCCAGCACGCAACACACATGCACATCCACACGCAGCTGTGCCCCCCACACACAGATATACAAACACACACGTGCAGCCCAGGCTGGTCTCACATTGAGACCCTCCCGCCTCAGCCTCCCAAGGGCCGGGATTACAGGTGTGGGCACCGTAATGCCTGGCCATGATTTTTTAAATTGCAAATCAAAGAGCGGGATATATCCACTTACCTCCTGAGAACACCCTTGGGTCTCTTTGTGATTCCTCGTCTGCCGTCAGAGCGCCTATCAGGGTTGACGTGTCCTGACAGGCAGCTGCTAACAGAGCTGGGCAGCCAGCACCCAGATATCATGTTGGGCTCCAAGTCAACCACCGATCAGAATTTGTCAAAGCCAAAAGACAGATCTGCTACTTGAGATAGACTGTTCCAGGCTCTAATTCCAAGTTCACTTTATAAATCCCTGCTTCATAAACTGACCTTTGTCTGACAGTGTTGTATGGAGTAACTGTGGAGATAACCTGCCAAAATATTATCCTTGGCACTGGCCCCCAGAGAGATGGATGAGCCATTTGCTGAACCCTGGCTGCTGAGGCAGCATTTGCTCAGGAGGGGAAGCCGCTTTTCATTTATTAGGCTAAAAAATTATATCCTTGCATTAGGAGGTCTCAGAGAAAACCTGGCAGATTATAAATGCATGTCCATTTCCTCATCCATCCATCCATCCTTTAATTTACGCACTGTTGGTGGTAAGATCATAAACAGAATTGAATACCCTTGGAAAAGCACCGAACAAAAAAGATGAGGTGTGCCTGCGGAGTGTATGCATTCAGGAGGCTCCTCTAATAATAATTAAGTTAATGCATATAATGTGCCTTGAGTGTGATATTGCAAAACAGGCTATGAACACTGGAATCCAACATGGCGTGGGGAGTAAGTCAGGGAGAGCCCGTGAACTCTGGCTAGAATAAGAGTTTGGCTCACTGAAGTAGTCGCCTGATTGGAACTTCACAGAGACTTTGCAAAAATCCCAGGGACACAGGGAGGACAGAGTCAGTGCAGCTGGCATAACAGAGGTGCTTAATAAATACCTGCCAGGTACATGAATGAGACTGGCACAGAAAACCCAAGCAGAAGGGTGTGTGTGGCATGGCTATTTATTATTATTATTATTATTATTATTATTTAGTTGTTTTGTTTGTTGTTTGAGACAGAGTCTTGCTGTGCATCCCAGGCTGGCCTTGAACTCACTGTGTAGCCCAGGATGGCCTCAAATGTGCAGTCTTCCCATCTCGGCTTCCCACGTGCTGGGATCACAGGCATTGCCAGCCCACCTGGCCCAAGCAGTGGGGCTGTAGGAAAAAGTCAAACACTTTATTCTTGGTCTTCTTTTCAGAGGTTTGGAGACTGTATCTGTTTTCTACGAGCGTAGGACCAACTTGCCACAAGTCCAGAGGCTTAAAACAGTGCACATTTACTTGGTCACAGTTTCTGTGGGTCAGAAGAGGTGTGGCCTGCTGAGCACTGTGCTCAAAACAACAGAACGTTGGGTGGGCTATGTTTTCATCCGAAGGATCCAATGGGTAAGAATCTGCTCCCAAGCTCATGGGGGCTGTCAGCAGAATGCGCTTCCCTGTGGCTGGAGGACCGAGGGCCCGGCTTGGGGCTGGCTGGAGTCTGGAGGCCCCCACAGTCCCCTGCCACGAGCCCTCCTCAGACTGTCGATGCAGCAGCTTGTTTCTTAAAGGACAGAGGAAGATTCCAACATCAGAAAGGGCCCAATCCCTTGTTTTCTTTTTGTTGTTTGTTTGGTTGGTTTTTGGTTTTTGGTTTTTTTGTGTGTGTGTGGTACTGAGGGTTGAACCCAGGGCCTCGCACCTGTATGCTTTGCAAGTGCTGAACCACTGAGCTACGCCTCCAGCCCAATTTTTTTTATTCTTTATTTTTTGCTTTTTGAGACAGGGTCTCACTAAATTAAGCACACTGCCTCTGGTCTCAAACTTGCTATTCTCCCTCCTCGGCCTCCCAGGCCACTGGGATTACAGGCGTGCGCCATCGCGCCCAATCCCTTTTGAAAGCACTTTCCCCTGATTAGGTCAGGCCCAACCTCAAGGATCAGCCTCTGAATTAACTCAAAGTCATCCGACCAGGAGCCTTTAACACACCTTTATGATATTTTAGCACTATGGCTTCCTATCCCATCAGATCTCAGAAGATAAGCAGGGTCAGGCCTGGTTAGTAGTTGGATGGGAGACCGCCTGGGAACACCAGGTGCTATTGTTGTTGTTGTTGTTGTTAGGTGCTGTCAAGTCTGTATCCAACTCATAGCAGCCCTCATAGGGTTTTCAATGGCTGACTGTTCGGGATTGCCTTGGGAGTGTATTGCCAGGCCCTTCTCCCATTTTTGCAGTGCTAGGAATTGAACTCGGGACCTCAGAGACTGCAACGCAGTGCTCTAGCAACTGAGCTTAATCCCAGCCAGCCCAGGTGCTGTAGGATTGGGGAAAAGACCCGGCAACCCACTCCCAAAAATCAGCCATTGAAAACCCTATGAATAGCAGAGAAGCTCTGACAATAGTATTTTGTCTGCTGTACATAGGGTTGCTATGAGTCGGACACCGACTCGACGGCACCTAACAACAACAACAACAATTGCTAAGAAGCAAAACACAGGCTTCCCTACATGCAGAGAGGAAAGGATTTGGTCAGAGGGTGAGACACTGGGGGTCATCTCGGGGTGCCACAGCACCTTGGAGATGAAAGGACCTTAGATATCAACCAGACTCTCCCCTACCTTTCGCCACCGTCTCCACTTGTGCTGACGGAGGGATTTGCATAGGTGGTGACCCCTGCACCCGTCCCCGTGGCTAAGCAGGATCCCACAGAGAAACTCAGTCGCCCAAACTCCCCATCATGAGGGGACACCAGGGCTTCCTTACGACTGGTTGTGCAGGAAAGCTGACAACTCCAGAGGCTGGGGTTCAGACCCCCCATAGTACCTGAGATAGCACTGGGCAGGTTAAGCCATGGGCAGGCTAAGCCGCTGGGCACTGCTGGGCATAGCTAGGCTGCATGGGAGCCTCAGCCTTGTGCCTTCTCTGCCCTGCAGTAACAGGAAGCATCAGCCATGGGAGGCAGGGAGGGGATGGACGGCCTTCTGCTGGCTGGCTCTTCCCTGGTCTGCAGACCTTTGAGGTCCTTTTCTGGGCTCCATGTGGTGCCCAATTTGTTGTTGTTAGGTGCCATCCAGTCAAGCCTGACTCATAGCAACCCCACGGACAACATAGGGTTTTCAGTGGCTGATGGTTTCAGGATCGCTTCAGGAGTGGGTCACCACATCCTTCTCCCATTTTTTGCGGAGCTAAGGAATGGAACCCAAGGCCTCCGAGAGGTCAGAGCAGCGCTCTACCGACTCAGCTAAACCCCAGCCCTGGTGCCCAATTTAGCCTCGTGGAAATTTATTATTGTTGTTGTTGTTAGGTGCCGTCGAGTCAGTATCTGACTCATAGTGACCCTGAGTACAACAGGCGCAACACTATTGTCAGTGCTTCTCTGCTGTTCATAGGGTTTTCAATGGCAGATTGATTTTGGGGAGTGGGTTGCTGGGTCCTTCTCCCTCATGGAAATAAGGAAATAAGGCAGGTGATAGCTTGTGTCCATTTGGGTGACCTCTCAGCCCTTCCCACCATCTGCTCTGCTGGGCGCAGCCTTGGTATAGGATGAGGGCAGCTGGGACTGTCATAGGAGCTTTGTCCAAAAAGAAAACGTTGTCACTGGGGTCATGGGAGCAGCTCGAGCTGACCCTCATGGAGCCAGGGTCACTCCAGTCATGGACCTCGCTTCACACTGTCACCTGCTCACGTCTCACCTTCTCCGCTGGTTTCCGAGTTCCACTGGGGAGGAAGCTGAGGCTCAGAGAGGTTCAGAATGCTGCACAGAGGGCCAGGGCCGGAGCTGGGACTGAAAGCCATTTGGAGCCCAGAGCCCAAGGCCTTGTGGCTGTGCTGTACGCTGTACACTAGAGAAAGTGCATGCTGGGTGGCCGCAGCCAGGGCCCTGCCAAGCCCCCACAGTCCGCTCTGCTCCCCGACTGTCCGCCCTGACCGTGGCTCCTGGTCCTGGCGCTGGCTGGTCTCATCCCCTGCCCCGCATTCTCTCCACAAATGCTCATGGCCCTTCTGAGGGCCAAGTACTTTGCAGAGGCTAAAACTGAACCTGTGCAAAAACAAAATTAAAGGAAGATCCAGGCCTCCCAGAGCCAGACCTCACCTCCCGCGTCCCATCACTGGCTCATCCATCCCTCCAGTGTTCCTCCTCCTGGGGCAGAGAACCCAGCTCCCATGAGGGAACTTGGGGCACAAACGGGCAGTCTGAGCCGCTCTGGCCACTCCTGTTTGATGGGGTGAGGGGCCTAGGATGGATGGCAGCCAGCAGTGTGTGACAAGAGTCTATGAAGGGACATGGCGGGGCACTCAGCGTCAGTGGCACCTGACACCACGGCTCCTGAGCCCTCCCTGAGCTCCCGATTCCCATGGAAGGGGAAGTTCTGACCCTGATGACGCCATGAAAGCCCCTCCCCCATGCCTGTGGGCATGAGGATCTCCAAAACACTGCCATGGCCTTTGAGCGGCCACCTATCACGTGGTCCCCACTCTCTCACCTTGACTATTGACTTAGTCTATTTTCTGGCGCTGTATCTGAATACCACAGGCTGAGTCATTTATAAAGAATAGAGGTTTATGGGACTCATTGTTCTGGAGTCTAGGAGTGCGAGAGAACAGCTCTGGCATCTGCTCACTTTTTGAGGGTACACTTGATGTGCCATAACACGGTGGAGGGCACCACCTGGCAAGACAGAGCAAGACAGCCAAAGAGAGCTCACTTTTATAACAAACCACCTCCTGCCATAACCCATTAATCCACCAACCCATGATCATATTAAGCCCTTCACACAGGCAGCACCTTTCTGACCCAGTCACTTTCCATATGCCCCACTTCTAAATTGCATTATCGTAGCACTTTGGGAATTAAGCTTCTGTGTTCGTCAGCCTTCTGTCACTATAATGAAATACATGAGATAATTAGCTTATAAGAGAAAAGGTTCATTTAGCTCAGAGTTCTGGAGTTCCAGTATAGGAAGAGGTGGCCCCGAGGCTTTGGGCCCCTCGTGGGTGCTGAATGGCAATTGCGGAAGTGTACGGCAGAGCAAATTGATTATCTCATAGCTGGAAAGCAAAACAGAGAAAGAAGAGATTCCCTTCAGTGGTACACCCTGGTAGCCTAAGGACTTCCAGCCAGGCTTCATCTCCTAAGTCTCCAACCCGTCCCAGTAGAGCCCCCCACCCCAGGAACAGGTCTTTGACACATGGATTTTTGAGAACATGACCCATATTCCAACCAGAGCCTACTGCCCTGGCCCCAAGATGTTCATATCCATTTCAAAGTGTAAAACACATTTATCCCATCTCAGAGAGGCCCCCAGATGCTAACCACTCAAGTATTACTCAGAAGTCTAGTTCTGAAGTCTCCTTTGAGATCGAACATGGACTGAACTGTAAGCCTCTACTAAAATCAAAAGGCTAGTTAGGTCCGTCCAACATACAATGGTGGGACAGGCACAGAGTAGATATTTCCATTCCGAAAGGAAAGAATAGGAGAATAGTGAGGATGGAGCAGTCCAAGCAAGGTCAAACCCAGCAGGGCAAACATTAAACCCTAAAACTCCGTTCCAAGATCTGGGGCACACTGTGTGGATTACAGGTGTGGGCACTGTTATGCCTGGCCATGACTTTTTAAATTGCAAATCATAGACTTGGGGGATATCCACTTACCTCCTAAGAACACCCTTCGGTCTCTGTGACCCATTGGCTGCCATCAGAGCGCCTATGGAGGTTGACATGCCCTGACAGGCAGCTGCTAACAGGAGTGGGGCAGCCCGTGCCTAGACATCATGTTAGGCTCCAAGGCCTTGGGCAGCCCCGCCCCTATGGCCTTGGTGGTTGTAGTCCATATGGCCACTCTTACCAGCTGGTTTTGCAGGCTGCCTAGCTTTCCCTGATGGGCATTGCCCATTACTAGTTCCTCTCCCTTCCTGGGGTCACCACTGTAGCTTCTGCTTCACTCTCTCAGCTCCACGCATTGCTCTGTCAGGGGCTTCCTGCATGGACTCTAACCTTGCAGCACATTGCCTGGCCTCCCAGGCTGTCCTGTGAAATCTCAATGGAAGCTGCTGTGATTCCATAACTCTTGTATCATATATGGCTGCAAACCAGTGGACGATGCCACGGTTTGCCATGAGTGTGAGCCATCTGGGAACCCACTTGACCCATGGCTGCAGTGCCCTCAGAGTGCCTTGCTAGCTGAACACAGGGAAACAGACTTCCAGGGCATTTTAGGGCTCTTCTCTGACTTGACTCTGCCTAGGAAAGTCTTTGAAACATTTACTTCTATACCTTTGAGACCTCCAGTGGTGGAATGGCCTTGCATGTTACTGGCACTCCCTCAAGGCATTCTTCCTACTGTCCTGATGCAAAGCACTTGGTCTCTTCTATTAGAACTAACAACTGCACCCTCCTTGGCTGAATCTCTACACATGCCCCTTTTCTAGCCAAGCTTCAAGTTTTCAAATCTTTCCTCTCTGTTTTGTTGTTATTGTGGTTACTGATTCTCACTGTAAAATGTGGCCAAAAGCAGCCAGCAATCCCCATGCCACTGCCTGAGTGCTTTGTTGCCTTGAAATTTCTTCTACCAGACAAACTAGCTCATCATCTTTACTCTGGGCCCCACTCAAAGTCTCAGGGCATAGACAAAATGCAGTCAAATTCTTTGCCACAGTTTAACAAAGGCAGCCTCCAGTCCTATTCCCAAGAGAGTTGTCATTTCTACTTGAAACCTTATCAGCATAGCTTTCTTTCCACATTTCTATCAGCATTCTGGTTTTCTGGGCACTCATCAGAATTATCCACTAAGCTCCACTTACAGCATTCTAGTTTTTCACTACCATGCTCTGCCAAAGTCTTTCAAACTCCTCCCATAAACTAATTTCAAAGGCTCCTCCACATCTCCAGGTATAGATGTAATCAACACCACCACTTTGGTGCCAATTTTCTGCTAGTTCTGTCACTATAATGAATAGCTGAGAGAGTTAGTTTGTAAGACAGACATTTACTTGGCTCACAGTTTCGGAGTGCATGGTCAGGCAGACCCCTTGCAATGGGCCTCTGGTGGACCTGCCAGACAGCAATGGCAGGGAGCATGTGC
This sequence comes from Pedetes capensis, assembly GCA_007922755.1. Taxonomy (NCBI): domain Eukaryota; kingdom Metazoa; phylum Chordata; class Mammalia; order Rodentia; family Pedetidae; genus Pedetes; species Pedetes capensis. Next base: position 121,544 of record VMDO01003188.1, read on the forward strand.
TGGAACAAACTGCTCAGGCAATTCAGGCAGGGAGCAAAAAAAAAAAAAAAAAAAAAAAAAAAAACAAGAAGTAAGGAACTCATAATCCCCTTCAAAAACATCCACCCAATGGCCTGAGGACCTTTTACTCTGCCCCACCTCTACAGGTCTGTGGCACCTCCAATAGTATCTCTCTGAGGAGCAAGCCGGGAGCACAGGGGCATTCTGGGGGTCCTTCCCCTATTCAAACCAGACCAGCTTCTACTGGGCATGGTAAACACACCTGTAACCCTAGTACTTGGGAGGCTGAGGAAGGAGGATTGCCAGTTTGAGGCCAGCCTGGGCTATACAGTGAGTTCCAGTCCAGACTGAGCAAAATCCTGTCTAAAAAAAAAAAAAAAAAAAGGAAAACCAAGCAAACGTAAAAAACATACAATCCCCCCAGAGCACTTTCCAATATGTGAATTCTGAGGAGGGGGGTATTTAAACCATAGCAACTTCCCCCAAAGCATTTACCTCCCTGGACCCCACCAGGCTCATCAGACACCCATTGTTTGTGTTTATTGTCACTTCCCTCCCTCCCCAGGATGTAGGGCATCGCCCTGCCACTGGACTCGCTCTGGCTCTGGCCGTGAGCGGGAACCAGCCACCGAGAAATGGCCATCTGGTGAGAGGGAGCCAAGCACCAAAGAGCTGCGCCACCCGGAAATGAGGCTTATGTCCACGGCAGTTCCTTGCTTCTTTCTTCCCAGTGAAGACGCTGACTCCAAGTGCTCTGCTCCAACAGCTCCTTATTGTTTTGTCTGTCCTGGTCAATGGAATGGACCCTGACTGGTCCATGTACTGCCCTTATATACTCTCCAGGGGCTAGCCGGGGACCAATCAGAGGCAATCACCCCATACCGGTTTTGGCCAATCAGGGGAGAAATGCAAATTCGGTTTTGTAAAGGCAGCCAATCAGGGATGGTTTCCAAACGGTACAGTCAGGAGCCGTTCCGTGGTTTGGAAATAGCCAATCCGTGTCAAGGGGTCTGAGGAGAGGGATTGGATGCTAGCGCCATCTTTGGGAGCTCAACGACCCTGAGTTCCCAGATGTAAGGCAAAGGTGGTTGCCTGGGGAACAAGCCTCAGACCTCCAAGGGGGCCTAGATAGGCCCCGGGGCAAACTGCCTCTCTAGGCCCTAGTGTAGTGCCCTACACCAGGACACTTCTTGCTTCTTGGTTGGCAGGCACTCAAGACAGCCCAGGGCAGAAGCCCAAAAATGGTGCCCTCTCACACCCTGTGGTTGATGACAGAGGGGCTAAAATGCACCTGACCTACTTGGGTCCGAGTGCAGAAACAGGCTGGACTAAGTCACCAAGGAAGGAAGAACGGCAGCCTCTGGGTCTTATTTTTAGACTCAGCTCACACACTCACCTTATTTGCCAACCTAAGCTCCCCAAAAGACTTTAACTTGGAAAGAGCAAAGGACAAAGGTTGCTACCTTTAAGTTATTCAAAAATCTTCCTTCAATCAATATCCATTCATTCAGCAAATATGTATTGAGCGGATTACAACCGCTTCTGTGGGCTCTTCCCTAAGAGGAGCTACAAAGAAGCATTTGGTAATAAATATTCCATCAATAGGTCAAGTTGTTTAAAATACCTTCTGTTCACTTTCATAGCAACTAAAAATACACAATAAAATTCAATATTCATTCTTGATAAAACTCTTAGTAAACTCAAGGTGGAAGGTTATTTCTGAGCCATAATAACCAATATGTATCTTAAGCCAATAAGCTTTATATTTAATACTGCATTTCAAAAAAGTTAAATATTAAACTAAATATACAAAATCCTCCAGCTTTATATAAGTAGATTTCACAAATAGACACATACTAAAAATCGGTGGGGAATAGAGTTTGCTTTGTTATTTCAGAGTTGGGGGATGATAGGCAATGGAGCTCTCCTTCACACTTGACTCCATCTGCTAAATTCTTTTGAACTCTGTAAAATCAGCTCTAGATTACCAGGGCAAAGCAGGCCCCTTTAGAGATGAGCAATCCAGTCTTTCAGCTATGTAGGTGTGAGATGGAACCTGTCCAGCCAGCAGCAAGGGCAACCTGACCAGCATGAGCCAGATCTCCTGCAGCTGCCTCAGGACAGGCAACGGAGGCAGAGGGCACCCTTGCTGGCTGAAGGTTTGGGCCCGCTGGACTCCTGAATGGCACAGGGATAGCACAGCTCCGTGACCGAGCCCTTGGTCTGCACTCTGCGAGCCCCTCTGAAGGCCAGGTCAAAGCCAAAGGCCAGGATGGGCCTTCCCTGTGAGAGAAGCATCTTTTTCTGTGCCCCAGGGACCTGAGAAGGCTTGGTGCAGGGGGGCGGGGGTGAACCCATGCACCGGACATGGAAGTGATTGGGCTGGGTCACTGTATTGCTGTCCCCAGGGGATTGCCTGGAACCTCCTGACTGATGGTTGTTCTGGCACTCCTCCATGGTCCAGTCACCCGCCTGCCATATATCATTGTCACCTGGATGCCATCACAGCCAGGCTGCCCTGGGATGATGTGGTCTTTGGATGGAGTGGACTTGATATGGGGAAATAACCGCAATAGAATTAGCAATGCTATGAGAGCAACCAGGGAGTGAGGTCTAGCTCAGTGGGTAGAGTGCAGCTCTGCACTCTCTGAGGACCTGGCTTTGACCCCTAGCACCCCTGAAATAGGAGAAGGACATGGCAGCCCACTTCTGAAACAATCCTGAAATAATCAGCCATTAAAAACCCTATGAGGATCTCTATGAGTCACACTCGACTCAACAGCACCTAACAACAAGATGTACAACCAGAGTGCTCCTTGGAAGCAAGGATGACTAGACTGTGCCTGATGTATTCTGGACATGTTGTCAGGAGGGACCAATTCCTGGAAAAGGACATCATGTTTGAGAGAGTGGCAGGTCAACCGAAAAAAAAGGAAGCCCCTCAACTGGATGAATTGACACCTTGTCTGCAACAATGTACTTAAACATAAAAAAGATAGTGCACCTGGCACAGAATCAGAGAGTGTCTCATTCTGTTGTACATAGAGTTTCCATGAGTCAGACCCAACTCGACAGCACCTAGCAACAACCACCAGTACAACCAGAGAGGAGAATTCAGCACAGCACGGCCCAGGGTAGGCAGCCACTTCTACCCCTGGACAGATGGTCCCTGGAGCACAGAGGCAGAGAAATACCTGAACCCTTCCCTTTCCCCTCCCACCAGCACCTCCCAATGGCAAGGCAGTGTGGGGAGGCCAGTCTGTAGGATGCAGCCACCATAGCCCAGAGCATATCCAGTCAGGGAGGGATCAGAGCTCAAAGGAAAATGGCTAAAACACATGCTAGTTGAAAACATGCAGCTCACCCACAAAAGTCAGTCAGAACCTTTAGATTACGAACAGTGCCGTGCTGGTTGTGAGAGAACAAAGTTCAGAGGAAGACAGAGGGTGTCGTGGTTAAGAACTTTCTAGAATGTTCTCCTAGAGAAGGAGATGCCAGAAGGCAGGTGCTTTTTTCCATCAACACGAAGAAAGAATAAGGATGTTTATCCCACCCCACCAGTAACTCCTCCACACCATCTGTCTTCTAAACCCCAGAACTGGGTCAGTAACAGGGTGGGCAATTTTAGGTTATAATAGTAGTTGTTGTTGTTGTTAGGTGCCGTCGAGTCGGTATCCGCCTCATAGCGACCCTCATAGGGTTTTCAATGGCTGACTGTTTCGGGATTGCCTTGGAAGTGGATTGCCAGGCCCTTCTCCCATTTTTGTGGTGCTGGGAATTGAACTCAGGGCCTCAGAGACTGCAGTGCAGCACTCTACTCACTGAGCTAAATCCCAGCTATAATAGTAGTAAGATTACAAAACCCTCCTGTTACAGATTTTGCTGTGCATTATTAGTTACTGCTGTGTCACTCTGACAATACCTGATAGAAACAACTTAAGGAGCAAATTATTCCCTTTGGCTCATGGTTTCAGAGGACTCAGCCCATGTTCATTTGGTCCCATGGGCTTCAGCAAGACATCATGGTGGCGGGAGCAGGTGGCAGAGGACAGATGCTCACATCTGGGCAAAGGGGAAACAGAGATAGAGGTAGGAAGTAGCATCTGGGTGTCACCTTCAAAGCCTGCCCTACTTCTACCAACTAATCCACAACCTTCCAGAACGACCCCACCAGATGAGGACCAAGCATGCAGACACATGAGCCTACAGGGGACATTTTGACTTCAAACCACAGCAATGTTGCTTTCCACATCTATAACACAGGAGGATAATAATGCCGTCTTAAGACACTAAGCCATCCCAGAGACGGTGCTCCAGGGGGAGTCCACTCCTGAGACGTACCCCATGCCCAGAGAGGAGAGGCTGTGAGCAGAGACGTCCCAGCCCCTTCCAGGGCTTCACAGCCCATCAGGCACCAGTGTGGCGGCCCCTGGAATCAGGCAAAAAGATGGTCCTCTACTGCCGTAGCCTGAGCCATCCCTAAATCAAGGACCTAGGAGAGACCAGCTATGCTTACATCCTGGGAAGCTTCCCAGAGGCAAGGCTGGAGGGGTGTGTCCACCCTTTCATTTTATTTTATTTTAAGGTTTTTTTGTTTGGTTGTTTGCGGTACTGGAGTTTGAACCCAGGGCCTCGCACTTGCATGCTTTGCAAGTGCTGGACCACTGAGCTGCACCTCCAGCCCATTTTTTTCACTTTTTGAGACAGGGTCTCACTAAATTACACAGACTGCCTCTGGCCTTGAACTTGCGATCTCCTGCCTCTGCCTCCCAAGTCACTGGGATTTCAGGCGTGCGCCACCATGCCCAGCTCCTCCATCCTTTCAATAATCCAATCTGAAAGACAGACCAGAAGGACAGGAATCCATGCCCCACCTTCTCCTTTTTCTATACTCAGATACTTTGGAAGAGGGCAGTGCTAACGTCCCCATCATTAGGAAACTAACAAGGAACAGCTGGCCCCTTCCTATCTGTGGGTTCCGTGGGCATGGATTCAACTGAACTCCGATTGAAAATATATTTTTAAAAAGAGTTGCATCTGCACTAAACATGCGCAGACTTTTTCTTATCATAATCCCCTAGCTAATACAGTATGACGACTATTTATATAGCATTGACATGGTATTCGGCGCTACAGGTAATCTTGAGAAGGAGTTTATGGAAGGATATGTGTAGGCTGCCTGCAGCTGTACCACCCTAGCATCGGATCCCATCAGATCTCAGAAGCTAAGCAGGGTCGGGCTTGCTTAGTCCTTGGATGGGAGACCACCTGGGAGCACTGATGCTGTAGGCTAGCGAGAGGGACCTGGCAGCCCACTCCCAAAAAACAACCAACTATAGAAAATCCTATGAATAGCAGAGAAGCACTGACACAGTGCTGAGCATGGCACAGTACTGGGGAGTGTTTAATTCAGTTGTACATTGGGTTGCTATGAGTAGGACTCAATCCTATGGTACCTAACAACAATAACATATGTAGTTGTTGTTGTTAGGTGCCGTCGAGTCGGTATCTGCCTCATAGCGACCCTCATAGGGTTTTCAATGGCTGACTGTTTCGGGATTGCCTTGGAAGTGGATTGCCAGGCCCTTCTCCCATTTTTGCGGTGCTGGGAATTGAACTCGGGGCCTCAGAGACTGCAGCGCGGCGCTCTACCCACTGAGCTAAATCCCAGCCCAACATATGTAGAGTGTGTGTAAATACTATGGTATTTTACATCAGGGATGTCAGCCTGCTTGGATTTTAGTATCTAAGAGGGTCATGGAACCAACCCCTATGACTACTAAGGGACAATTGTATTGTTATTTCATGGGTTGTGTTTTTCTGTTCCTATAACAAATACCTAAAATAATAAACTTACAAAGATAAAAGGTTCATCTTGGCTCGCAGATTGGATCAGCTGACTTACTGCTTTGGGCCTGCGGCAAGGCAGCTGGAGTGTGCACTGGAGCAAACCAGTCACCTCATGATCAGGAAGCAAAGGAGAAAGAGAAGAAGAGATCAAGGTCCCACAGTCCCTCCCAAGGCACACTCCCAAAGACCTAAAGACCTCTCCTTAGGCCCCGCCTTTTAAAGGTCCCACCACCTCTCAATAGCACCACCCTGGGAACCAAGCATTTACACATGGGCCTGTGGGGACATTTACCCAAACTGTAACAAACCAAGAAAGAATATTGGGAACAGAGAAAATGGACCCCCCAGAGGGCAGCTCTTAATGACCCAGAATGGCTGCTTCTCATCAGTCCCCACCTGAGAGGACAAATCTCTCAGACATCACTCATGGCTCCAGCTGATTTTTGGTAGAGCTCACCACACTTGAGGCATTTCCTCCCAGGATCTCAATCATCCTTAGATGTGACAGGGAGCTACATTGCAAGGGAAGACAGCTCACACATTAGTGTCTGCATTTTAAACAACTCCTGAGGGGCTCAAATCCAATTACTGCCTGAATGGACCTCTGCTTCCCTGCTCTCAATTAATTACTGAGCACGCCCACTTTGCCCTTCTTCCTTCTTCCCCTCCCATTTTCCCAGAAGATTAAAATCAAAGAAATGCAGTGGGCGAACATCCTTGGGCAAGGAGGTCAGCGCACAACCTCCAGGAGCAGGCAGCTGGGGTGGGGGACACACACTGTACAGGTGTGGACTGCACAGGCCTAGGTATGGCATAGTTGGGATGAAAGAGGACTTTAAAGTGTGACGCTCCTGGCCACAGATCCCAAGGGGCTGGGTTTCCAGCATGCACGTCAGGGGACTCATAAAGTCCAGGGCAGATGCCACCGTAGTTACAGAAAGCTGCGAAATGTTGTAGAAGAGAGTGGGGTGAGCTGGCCCTCGATCTCTGTACCCGAGCTGTCCTCACGCAGACCAAGCCTCCTAATTGCTCTTTGCTCACGCTAACGCCGATGTGAGTCTGATCCCTGAGCTCACACGGGCTGGCGCGTCAAAGCAGCAGCCTGGCGGGGAAGCTTCCCAGGACGGAGAGTTTGCCAAGAATAGCTGGTCAGGGGCAGGCAGCTCGCAGAGAGGATCAATAACCCACTGGCCCCTCTCCCGCTCTTCCCAGCGCCTGCAAAGTAAAAGGGCAGAGTGGGGATGAGGTCACGCTAAGCAGAGCAAGGCCAGGGACGGAGGCAGGTGGGGACACCGTCAGGAAATGCCCAGGAGGCCCTGCGGGGACAGTGGATAAGCCGGCCCTTCCGCACACTGCCAGGCACTCAGCAAACCTCATCCCCACCAGCTGTTTGCAACAGGGTGGTGTAGGAGGTGTGTGGCCAGTGCGGAGGCAGTGGGGTGGGGCAGGGGTTGGGCGTGGCTTCCCTTGGCCTGGAGCTGCTCCCTGGCTCTGTGGTTCCAGGCAGGAAGTTGCGCTTGCCCAAGACTCCCGGCGGGACAACCGTCTTTCCAAGGGTCTGGAGGACCTGCCGCACAGGAGTGAGAGGGTAGAGAGGTCGGGGAGAGGCGAGAAGTGGGAAGTCGGTCTAGGGTTCTCAGGACCAGCAGACAGGACGAAGGCAGGGAGAGGAGGAAGGGGTGCTGAGCTCATGCCAGGAGCCATACAGGAGGCAAAGGGGCCCATGGCTCCCTCAGCACTGCAGTGAGGACACGTCGCTAGGCCCAGCCTAGATGCAGAAAAACGAAGGTGTGAGGTAGGGACACTGAGGACACATTCCGAGCCCATGGCTGGGCAGTGAGGGAGGTAGGATTTGAAAACAAGACCCTGCTCTGCCTCCAGGAAGGGACAGCAGAGGGGGTGGAGGGCCCAGGGCCACTGGGCTATCATTCTCCTTCCCCAACACACCAGCCCCGTGGGCGATGGCCTAGGAACACCAGGGAGCCACCAAGTCACCAACCACAGCCCTGTGCAGCCACAGACTTCCTCTCCCAGGCCTCCAGAGCCCAGAGTGCCCTCGGAGCCGGTCTGTGCTCATGTCAGCCACACGGCCTCTGGATTCCCAGGCAGCTCCACCTATAAGAGGCAGCTCTGGATCTTCAGCATGATTTTATTCATTTCTCAGGATGATGCTATTTCATTTTGCTATTTTATTTTTGTTTGAGGAAACTGATGCCCAAATATGAAACAAATGAGTGGCAGAGTGAGCAGTAGGATCCAGATCTGTCCTATTCCAAATGTATATTCTGACCATTTGGCCAAAATTGTTGTTGTTAGATGCCTTCCAGTCGGTATCCGACTCATAGCAACCCTACATACAACAGGGGAAACACTATTGTCAGTGCTTCCTCTGCTGTTCATAGGATTTTCAATGGCAGATTGATTTGTGGGAGTGGGTTGCTGGGTCGGTCTCCCAAGCCTGCAGTATCTGGTGTTCCCAGGTGGTCTCCCATCCAAGTACTAACCATGCCCAACCCTGCTTAGCTTCTGAGATCTGATGGGATCAGATGCCACAGGGCTAGGGCTGCAGGCTGGCCAAAATTAGTGATGTGCAAATTCCTCAGAAATATACATATTGAGCACCCCCACCTACATGCATGTATCATATGAACACACATGTGCATCCATGATATATACATGCATACTTCATGCAGAGCCTAAACAAGCACTATATATGCAAATGTGTAGCCTTGGGTTCTATCCCCAGCACCACAAAGTGTGGGAGAAGGTCTTGGCAGCCCACTCCCCAAACAATCTCAAACAGCCACTGAAAACCCTATGCAAGGTGGCTATGAGTTGGACCCAACTCCACAGCACCTAAGCACAATAGGTTTTTACGGGAGAAAGACGTGGCAATCCACTCCCAAGGCAATCCCGAAACAATCAGCCATTGAAAACCCTATGAGGGTCACTATGAGTCAGATCCAATTTGACAGCACCTAACAACAACAGCATATCATACAAAATAACCGTATACTTAGTTTTTCATTTATTTACACATATTCATTTATTTCTCTTGGGTTCGGTTTAGATGCCTGAACGGTATTAAATTGTTCAGACGGCTTGAGCAATTTAACTCAAATTATTTTTATAATGATGTCACTTACACGAGCATAAATAAAAAGCTAGGTATGAGCTGCTCATGCTCATTGCTCTTATGCAGCTATAGAAACAAAATAAATTTACAATCCAAATACAAGCAAAACTGGAAAACCAATAAAATTCAACTTAGCTTCACAGGTGACTGATGGTGCTGTTGGCTGAAGCCAGGGAGCCTGCTTTGGGTGAAAAAGATGCATTTGTGTGTTCCAGGTATGATAAATCAGTGGGGATCTCTTGCTCTTGAGTGTGCTGGGCCATCGATTAGTTCATCATTATCATTATCATTACTTTCTTTTTTTAACAACGGACTCGTTTCTAACCATCCATCCATTATTTTTATGACCCATCAATCTAAAGAGGACAACACAAAATTCATTAGTGAAAAAAAACCCATAAATACAGTTTAATTTTAAAGTCTCCATGGAGCGTTGGCTCTTTCTTGGCTGAGACAAGAAAATGAGGTGGGACTTGCGCTGGCTCTGGGCTCCTAGGAGGCAGGGGTGGTAAGGCAGTGCTGTTGGGTGCATGGGGCACTGTCGGCCCTCACCACCCATACTTTTCTGTCTTCTGTGTCCTGAAGGAAAGGGCAGCACAAGAAAGCCATGTCCTCTTCTCTGGGCACCAACATGACAGAAAGCAAATGTAGAGGCTGAGACCAGCCCTTCAGCACAAGGAGGCTGTAGACATTGCTGCTCCTTGTTGCTCATGCATCAGTTATGAAGCCCTCACCAATTCCAGAGGCCTGTGAGAGACCTTCCAGAACTTTCTCCTGTGCACCCCACATCTGGGAAACTCTGCTTTGGGTCGGAATCTGTAATAAATCCTGAGTCCCCTACAAGCTTCATCCAGAACCTCCGACAGGTGTCCTAGGACTGAAGGAGTAGTTGGGAACCTCAGCTGCAGAGGCGGCTTGTTGGCACATTTGTTACAAATGCTCTCCTTTAGTACTAACATAGCTCAGTCATAAATGAAAAGTGAGTCTCCATCAGGAGAGTTCTGGCTTGGCTTCGGCCCACAGTCTGCTGCGTCGGGCCACAGCAACACACGGGGTGGGAAATGCCACATCTGGTGCTGGGAACCATAGGTTTCATTATCCAATCAAGGAGATGGCCTGTCTCCACCACCTCTCAGATCACTCAGGGGGTGGGGGCTTCAGTCCATCATGGCTGCCATGATAAATGCCACACCCTGGGCAGCTGAGACAACAAAAATGTGTTTTCCCACAGTCCTAGAAACTGGAAGGCCAAGATGAAGGTGTTGGTAGAGCGGCTTCCTCCTGTGGCCTCTCTTCTCGTTGTGTCTTCACCTCGTCTTTCCTCTGTACCCATCTGGGTCCTAATTTTCTTGTTCTTGTTAAGACAGCAGTCAGATTGGATTATGGTCTCCTTAATGACCTCCTTTTAATTTAAAGACCTCCTTAAACTTCCGGTCTCCAGACACAGCTACACTCTGAACTCCCAAGGGTTAGGATTTCCACAGATGAATTTGGGGGAGACACAATTGAGCCCCCAAGAGCGGGTGAAATGGCTCCATTGCATACAGCTGGTGGTGCATGTAGCCCAGTGGACGAGGTGGGGCCTCCTCCCAGAGGCGATGACCACACCAGCACATGACTTGAAACATCCTAGGCTTGTGGGAGGAGCAGGGACACACCAGAGACGGTCAGAACCGCCCGCGCAAATCGAAACATCTGTGCGGACCTGTCGTTGGTAGTCTAAGCACACAGGAAGGAAATCTAAGCATTTCTCTAATTACTACAGGTTAATTAGTTCTCCTCATCATTTTAGAAAGAAAGAGCCACTTGAGTACAGCATAAATCACTGAATCCACTCCCTGCCTGCCCGGGCTGCTGGGAGGGGGGCTCTCAGAGAGGGTGGCAGAGCTGAGGGCCACGCTCTCTCCTGCTGGCTGGCCACGGGAAGCTGACAGGAGTCCAGGCCTTTTGCTTGGGCTCGCCTGGGAAAATGCTCAGCAGGTGGGGCAAGACCACGGGGAAGTCATGGTTACAAGGTCGGGGGCCGGGGGGACACACACGCATTTCCAGAGCAGATTCCCTAAATCGGGGCTGGAATTTCCAGGAACAGGTGAACGTTCACATCTCCAATTCCGGGAAGGTGGGGCAGGGCCAACCTGCCCGTCAGACCCGTCTCCACAAACCCACTCCCAAGGAGGCCCTGGCTAGCCGATGAACCAGACCTTGGTCTGTAGCCCTGGTCCTCCATAGCCATTTGCACTGTTCTTAACAGATTTCGTTAGTGTGGGGAGCAGTTTTCTTGAGCACATTCTTCTTCATTTGTCATATGCCATTAGGACAATTTCCACAGACCCTGACATTGGCTATTCTCAGTTTTCAGCAGTTTGCTGGGTTCGCCTCCCTGGCAGGCCCCCAGAGTGCCTGAGGTGGCTTTCCTAAAAGCGGAAGTTATGGGCAGCTTTCAGATGCTGAGGTCTATGGTGTCTCTTTTTTTTTCCTTTTTGGCAGTACTAGGAGTTGAACCCAGGACCTCATGTTTGCATGCTTTGCAAGTGCTGGACCACTGAGCTGCAACCCCAGCCTTTTTTTTTCTTTTTTTTTTTTCTTTTTTTTTTTCACTTTTTGAGATACTTGAGCCTTAAGCACTAAATTAGGCAGACTGCCTCTGGTCTTGAACTTGCCATCCTCCTGCCTCTACCTCCCAAGTCACTGGGCTGACAGGCGTGCGCCACCATGCCGAGCCTATGATGTCTCTAAACAATGTAAGGTTATACTGAAGGATGGTGCCATGGCTTAACTTGGTCCCCCAAAGTTCATGTGTTGGAAACTTAACCCCCAAAGTCATATGTTGATAGTATTTGCAGGCAGGGCCTCTGGGAGGTCATTAGGGTTAGATGAGCCCATGAGGTGGGGCCCATGATGGCACTGTCGTCGTCGTCGTCATTGTTGTTGTTGCTAGGTGCCCTCGAGTTGAGTCTGACTCATAGTGACCCCACGTGTAACAGAAGGAAACCCTCCCGGACACTCCCATGCCCAGCACTACTGTCAGTGCTTCTCTGCTATTCATAGGGTTTTTAATGGCTGAGTGCTTCGGGAGTGTGGTACCAGGTCCTTCTCCCTTTTTATGTGGTGCTGGGGATCAAACCAGGACCTCAGGGTGCACAGAGCAGCACTCTACAGAGCTAAATCCTCACCCATTAGTGGCTTTATAATGGGAAGAGTGACATGAGATGGCATTTGCTGTGTCCTGCCACATGATTACATCTGCTAACTTATGGAGCAACGGGAAATCCTCAGCAGGTGCCAGTGCCATGCTCCAGGCCTTCCCAGCACTCAGAATCATGAGCAAAATGAACCTTTATACTTTCTAAATGACCTGACCTCTTATATTTTGTTACAACAACAGAATACAGACTAAGACAGATGGGAAACATACAGATGTGCAGCACTGCAGGCTGCGGGGACCACCTGTGGTAAGAGTCTAAAGTTGTACAAAGAATGACAGAAAGCCATCCCAGTGGCCCCAGTTACACATGCAAGATTGAAATGTGTGTTTATCTCTGCTCCTTCCTCAAGCCCCACTAAATCCCCAATGAAGGACTCAGCGAAGTATGAGCACACAGGAACAGAGAGACCTCGTGAGAGAAAGAAGAGGAATGAATGGAAACGTTTTGGAAGCGGAAGAGCAGAAGACCCAGTGGTGATGGTCTTAGCTAAAATCAAAGCCAGCAAGGCAGAGGAATTACCAAGGAACTGGACCGATTCCTTTCAAAGACGCCCAGAAAAGCTCCGAGACCCCATGTGCCAGGTGTTCTAATATGGATGAAAATAGAAAGTAGAGGTGAAAATGAGAGTTTTGCACAGGAGCTGTTCAGCCCCAGGACAGCCCTGACCACAGGCAAGCAAGGGACAATCCTTTCCCCATCCAGCTCAGACGGATGGCCGTGTGCTGGGAGGTCACCTCTGAGAGCAGCGATAAAAGGCTGAACTAAAAATAGCTGAAGTCTGAATGCTGCCCAGAGAGGTGCCACCTTCCCCTCCTCTGCTCCCTGAGGGCTGGAGATCAAGCCCAGGAGCCCAGAGAGGAAGGGTCCTCCTGGGAAGACTGCCAGAACCCCAGGGGGCCACCTGCTTTTTTGACCCAAGGCGACCCCACCTAGACCCAACACCACGAGGCACGAGGATCTCCCAGGGAACTGTGGGCTACTTCATCGGGGGTTTTTATTTTTGCTTTGCACCTCACTCTTCACTGTAACTGCTGAAATATTTTAGAAAGGCCTGCAGCATAAAACTCAGAGCCCCCAGCAGGCAAACACAAGCACAGCGCCGAGGGGAGAGAGAAATAATGCGCGAGCAGGAGAAAGCTTCGAGTCTGTAAAATTGATGACAGCCGAGATATAAGGGGATATATCATATCCTTGAGAAAGAACAGAGTGTTCTTTTCAAAAACAACACGTTCAGAGAACAAAGGAAGGCTTCCAGAAATTAACACTGTGCCAATAGAATTTAAAAGGAATGGAAAATAAAGTTAAGGGAATTTCCTAGAAAGTAGAACAGAAATGCAAAGAGGGCAGAAAATGGCAGAGAGAAGAGACTCAGAGGATCAGTCTGGAAGACCTGATGTGTTGACAGAAGCTTCAGAACGGGAACACAAAGGACTGGGGACAACAACATTTTCCAGAAAGGACTGCAGGATCTGCATCAAAGGGTCTTGAGGAGCCAGAAAAACCAATGAAAGAAGCCCCGCCCAAGACCCTTGGTTATAGAATTGCAAGACATCAGGGATAAAGAGATGTTATTAAAAGCTTCCAGCAGGCACAAACGTTGTCCAAAGGCCAGGAACCAAGATGGCGCTGGATTGTTCACAGGATATTGGAAGAATGCCTTCCAAGTTCAGAGGGAAAATCTGCAGCCATGAGTCGAGCATGAGGGTGGAAGGTGGGCTCTTCAGCCCTAAGAGATTGCAACATATGTATGTCCCATAAGGAGCAGCAGAATTGGCCCGAAAGTAAGGGAAATGGAGTCCAGGGAAAGGGAGGATATGGAGGAGACAAGCTAGAGAGCGCCCAGAGTCCGCAGAGGAGGAGGGGGGTGATACCACCCAGAAAATAAAAATGGACCCAGTAGGCAATCTGAGATTTCTGACCAGGATGCCGGCGACATTCTAAGTCTGGCTGACAGTCTGGGGACGCATTAAGGGTAGGTGCGCAGCAGCCGAGCAAACGCGCGCCCTGGTAGTTAGTTATTCATTCCAGGGGAAGCGCAAAGTTGATCAGGGAAGGAAATGTAATCACAGAACTACTTTGTGGCTCAGCTGTGAATAATAATTACATAATTATGCAAATGCTGAATATTGATCTAAGCACAAATGATGCCACTGGGAGGAGGGAGGTGGGGAGCGTGCGTGTGCGTGCGTGTGTGTGCGTGTGTGTCTGTGTGTCCACACGTGCACGAGTATCCTCACTTGTTTGGAGGGTGCGGGAAGGAAAGCAGAGAGAAGGAATCCTTGTCCTCCCAGGGGAGAACTTACAGAGGAGCAACCGGAATTCAAAAGGAGAAGCTGGAGCAGCGCGCATTTACAAATACCAAGGTCAGAGTTGAAATAAGAGCTGAGGGAGCAGAAGGGGGTGTTGGCAGGGGCATTGTCTCTAGGAAATGCCTCATGGGTTGGAGAGAGGGATGCAGGGCCAGCTGATTTTGTCCCAATCTATGCAGAATGTTCTTAAAGACTTTCTTCTTCTTCTGATGACATCTTAAAGATGACATCTTAAAAGCAGGGCACGGTGGGTGGCGCACGCCTGTAATCCCAGCGGTTCGGGAGGCAGAGCCGGGAGGATGGCAAGTTCGAGACCAGAGGTAGTCTGCGTACTTAGTGAGACCCTGTCTCAAAAAGTAAAAAAATGGGCTGAGGGTGCAGCTCAGTGGTCCAGCACTTGCAGAGCACGCAAGCGTGGGGCTCTGGGTTCAACCCCCAGTACCAAAAAGAAAAAGAAAAAGAAAAGAAAAAAGATGACATCTTAAAGACGACATCTTAAACATGACATCTTAAAGATGGACCATAAAAACAGACAGCTGGTGTGGCTGCAGCGCTGTGAGTCACTGGTGAGGCTGAAGGCGGCCCGGGCAGAGGGAGCGAGGGCAGGTCCCCGGGGGTCTGTGTTGAAGGGCTTGTCCTGACTGCTGAGGATGGGCGTGCTCAAAGCGCTGGATTGGAAGCCTTGAGATTGGCTGGGGGTCTGTCCTGCATCCGTCCTCTGCTCCTCTCGGTGTCCCTTCCCCTAACCTCCCCTGGCCTTCTCCCTGCGGGTCTCATGTCAATTTCCATCTTCTTGGAAGACCCTCATCCAGCCAGATGAGGGCCATCCCTGATGACCTCAACTTGATTCCGTCAGCAGAGACCTAATCTCCTAATTCAGTCACAGGCGCAGGCACTGGGGCTTGGGACTGCAATCTGTCTCATGAGAGGACAAAATTCAACCCATGCCATATGCACGCCATGGTGCAGTGGGCTTAGCAGAGGCATTCTAGCATGTTCTGCTCTTGGAGGCCCACGGTTCTATGGTCCAGCTCCATTTCATTTACTCCCAAACTCCTGAACGTGCCTGGCCTTTCAGTCCTTCTGGTGAGGTCCTCTGAGAATGGTGAGTTTGAGGACCAGACACCAGCCCACAAAGCCAAAAGGAGGCATGGGGTTTCTGATGGAGTCCCCCAACAGTCACAGCTCTGTGATGACCTCCCCTATAAGTGTTCGCTGGAGGCCCTTGCCACGGACACACAGATCAATATGTAGACAGGCTGTGGCTCAGCCCTGGCTCCTTGGAAGATTTAATGGAGCCTTGAGAGGAGCCACCAAGCCCAAGAATTACCCATTTAGCTAAGGAGACAGCTTCTTAAAAAGAGGGGTCTGATTAATGCATCTTCCCCAAAGGTGCTCCATCCCATTGCGGCAGAATGGATTAGCGCTTCATGGAGAAGCCACAGGTTCCCCAGGGAAAATCTTTAGAGGGATGGAGGAGGTATCGTCCCCTTCTACCGGCCATCAGGCTACATGTCACCTGGCACTTAACATTCTTCTCCGGCCACAGGGAAGGACTGGGTGGAGAAGGAGGGTAAATGGCAATCAGAAGCATATAGCTGGTGATACCCTCAAGCCATGCTGTGGGCCCTCTCTGTTGTTGTTGTTAGGTGCCACCAAATCAGGTCCGACCCATAGGGACCCTGTGTACAACAGAAGGAAGCGCTACTCAATACTGTATCATGCCTAGCATTATGTCAGTGCTTCTCTGCTATTCGTAGGGTTTTCAATGGTTGATTGTTTTCAGGATTGCTTCAGGAATGGATTGCCACATCCTTCTCCCATTTTTGCAGTGCTGGGGATGGAATACAGGGCCTCAGAGAGTGCAGAGCAGCACTCTACCCACTGAGCTAAACCCCAGCCTGTGAGACCTCTAAAGCCGTTTAACAGTAACAACAACAAAAAGAAATTTGGTGTAAAATTTTGATAGAACAATACCCCATCCTCCATATTTTCTTCCTCAACTCTCTCCAAAGAACTTTTTTTTTTTCCCAGTAATGGTAACTGAGCCCAGGGCCTTGAACATGCTAGGCAAGCGCTCTACCAGCCCCTTAATTTTATCATTTTTTTGTTTAGAGATGGGCACAAAGCTGTGCATGTTGCCTCTAGCCTGGAACCTGTGATTCTCAGGCCTCGAACATATGGTCTTCCTGCCTCAGCCTCCTGAGTTGCGGGTATTGCAGGCATGCACCAGGATGGTCAGCTTCTCCCAAGAACTTTTTGTTGTTGTTGTTGTTAGGTGCCGTTGAATCGGTATCCGACTTATAGCGACCCTCATAGGGTTTTCAATGGCTGACTGTTTTCGGGATTGCCTTGGGAGTGGATTGCCAGGCCCTTCTCCCATTTTTGCGGTGCTGGGAATTGAATTCGGGACCTCAGAGACTGCAGCACAGCACTCTACCAACTGAGCTAAATCCCAGCCCTAAGAACTTTTTACTTACTGTATATTCTTGATGCTAATCCACCCCCTTTCAAGTTTTAGAGGGCTACAGAATTGGGTGCAGATTAGAATCGTGTGCTCTCGAGAGCTCTCCCAGCCTTGAATCCCGTCTGCACATGATTCTAATTCATACGTGCTGATTTTGCAGCCCTCTGCAACCTTGGAAAGAGTGCGGATTAGAATTGAGAATATATGGTATTTCCAGCGCCGATGCCTTTCAGTTGTACAGACAGCCCCTGGGTGGATTCTATTTCTTATTACCTGCTATTGGAGAGATTTCCACATTCCTGCCTGCTTTGCCTCAAAGACAAAAAGGGCTATTTTCTGTGGTTGCTTTCTCTTTTTTGTGTTTGTTTGTTCTTTGGACCCCTGTCTCCACAATGCAGCTTTCATCTGTGACTTATATCTCGCCAAAAAGGTGGACAAATGAATGGAGAGTATTTCTTTTCAGAGAAAAGGAAATTAAAGGGAGCTGCAGCGTGGAAGTGCAGCTTAGCCGGAAGAGGGCTCAGCGGCATCCAGCCTTCCCTGTCCCCTGGCCCGCAGGGGGCCTGTGACCAAAATGCTGTGCAAAAGGACTGACCCCCAGCTTGCAGCCTGTGTACAAAGAGCTCTGTCCCAAGCTGCCACCCACCAAGCACAGACCGTGTGTAACAGCTCTTGCATTTACTGCCAATTGAATAAAGACCACTATTTTAGGAAATGTCAGTATTTTTCCCCAAAATAAGTGAAAGCCCCTTATTGTGAGCAGCTCCGATTTCAGGCAATCTGCCTGGCTCACCAGAGCCATGGGGCTGCAGGGACACACACAGCCTGTTCCGACAAAGGCTCAGTCGGGTGTGCCTGCCTGCCGGGACGCCCAGAGAGCCCTGGAAGGCCACAGGGAAGCCGACTCGGCAGGAGCGGGGTCCTCACTCACTCTCTCCTGCCACCACAGATGCGGGGAGCTGGAGGACCCCAGAGATTTGGTGGCTCTAAACTGAGGAGGGGGCTGGGATTTAGCTCAGTTGGTAGAGAGCTGCACTGCAGTCTTTGAGGTCCCAAGTTCAATTCCCAGCACCACAAAAATGGGAGACGGGCCTGGCAATCCACTCCCAAGGCAATCCTGAAATCCACCATTGAAAACCCTATGAGGGTCGCTATGAGTCGGATACCGACTTGACGGCACCTAACAACAACAACAACAAACTGAGGAGGGACCTGAGTGTCTCGCTACTGCAATCCTGGAGCTAGGAGGGTGACAAGAACATGGCCACACGGGGAGACGTGACATGCCCACACGTGCTAGTGCCGACAGTCAAGCTCACAGGCTCCTGCCAGGTGGACCCATCTGGTCTAGAAGTGCAGCTATCGCCTGAGCCTGCAGTCAAGTGGGGACACACCATAGGCTAGAAGCCCCTGGGTCTGCAGAGCGTTGCCCCCACAGTAACTGCCCTGCCTGCCTGCCGTGCTCCCGTCCTGTGTCCAGCAGCTGCTTGTCCCCAGGGACCTCTAGGCAATGCCCAAGGAGGCTAGCCTCAGGGGCTGGGCCTCTACCCTTGGGCTAGAGGGACTGGCTGGACATTACCACGGCCCAGGAAGGGGCAAGTGTCTGAAATCAGGAAAGAGTCTCAGATCTCAGGGGTCAAAACTCTTGCAAACCAAAACCATTTTTTTTTTCCAAAGCAGAATTCCATATAGGCTTTGATGCTGGCTCCCAGGCATGCTGGGAATTCTGGAAAGCGGGGTAGGAATGCACCACGGTGGATCGCTGCCACCATGCCCTTGTTGGAGGAGGACGATGGGATGGAGTCTTGGAAGTTGGAATTTCCCCCAGAGAACTGGGGGTCAGAGTCATGGAGCTCTGGTTCTCTTCCTGCGCTGCAGGAAGCCCCTTGGAGACCCTTGCAGTGCATTCTCCTGCTGGGGCTGAAATCTCTGTGCTCAGACACACGGGCAGTCTGCTGACCCCAGACCAGAGCCACCTGAGCGGGCCAGCTGCCCCAGAGGAGTGGTTTTGTCATTGATGGAAGAAAGCTCGAAGGCCATCTCTGGCTGTGGTGTCCCAGGCTCAGGTGGCTGCGGCCAACTAGAGCAAAATGTGCTTCCCTACCCTGGGCAGGAAGAAATGTGGACGCCTCCTTGCAAGGCTGAGTGGCCAGCCATCTGCCAGCTCCGGATTAGGGGTGGGGAGGGGCCGGCCATGTCTGGGGTCTCAAACTGTTCTCCTCCTTCAAGGCAGACAGACAACTGCAGACGCGGCCCTGGGGCTGGGCAGAAAGGACAGAATGGTCAAGTTCCCTTGGGCAGCAAGCCCAGGGGTCCAGGGCTCAGCCTTGACTGAGTCTGGCTCCTATGACCTGGCGCTGCTTCTCTGACAGGAAGCCCATCGCTCTGAGCTTTATTTAGCAACGGGCCTTTGTGCAGAGATAAAGCTCACACCGCACCTATCAGCTCAATCGTTTCTCCTTCGCGGGTCACAGGGAACAAGGCCCTGATCAGCCGATAAGTCTCCTGATGTGACTCTCTGTCACTTGGCGGGGACACATCTCCCTGAGGAGGCATCTCATCTCTTTTGTCCTGCTTCTTCCCCCCTGGATGTGGCAGGGCATGTCCTCAGCCCCTTACTGGACAGGGTGGAGCCAAGCAAGGACAACTGCCTCCCCTTGCTCTCTAGGGTTCGGGGGAGAGTTTAGAGCACTCCTACTGCTAACCTTCCATGCCCCTTGCTATGTCAAAGGGCTCTGACCAAAGCCCCCAGAGCCTGGGAGTCAAAGCCCAAGGAGGCTGTGTTAAGAAAGTTGTTGTTGTTGTTAGGTGCCGTCAAGTTGTGCCCAACTCATAGCGACCCTCATAGGGGTTTTCAATGGCTGATTGTTTCGGGATTGCCTCGGAGTGGATTGCCACATCCTTCTTCCATTTTTTGCAGTGCTGGGAATCGAAACTGGGACCTCAGAGACTGCAGAGCAGTGCTCTACCAACTGAGCTAAATCCCAGCCCCATTAAGAAAGGAGGTCCCTCTTTTTGGAGGGGCAATTCTTTTCCTCCCACGTGTACTCCTACCTATGCACACACGTACGTGCAGATATGCATGCCACACCCACACGTGTGTGCACAGAGACACGCATGCACACATAACCGGTGTGTCCGAAGTCCCACGTGCCTGCTCACCGTGTATCCGCACATGAACACACCTGCACACACTCACTCGTGTGCACACAGAGACTCGTGTCCACCCTCCGTGTTCAGATATGCAGGCGAGCAGTGGGGCGCACAGTCATGGTGTTCCAGTGCTTTGGCCCCCAAGCCTGGCCCTGAGTCTGCCCCTGGGCCTGTCCTGGTTCACTTCTGGTCCCACGTGGAGGCTGCAGGGGTCTCCAGGCATGGCCCCCATCCAGCAAAGCCCTCTGTGCCCACCTTCCAAAAAGGCTGAACCTGACCCCTGCTGCCCTCTGCTCCACCCTGGCCGTCAGCCCCAGGAACCCAAGCGTGAGAATAAATGAAACCCCCCCAGAGGCAGACAGGAGCTCTTGCCAGAGCCTGGGGAGGAGACGAATCCAAAGCCAGGGGGCCCCAGAGCCTGGCACCTCCTGCGTTCCCAGGGAGGGACCCCTCCACAGCAGACCAACACCTGAAAAGTGTTTACAACAGTAATCATAAGAAAATGAAACACAGATAGACATGCAAAGAAAATCTTCAATTAAAAATAGTATTGGGTTCAAAGGAAGTACAGCAGCTGTCAGACCATGAAGGTTCCCGGGGCTTCCTCTGGTGTCTGTGCTCCTCAGAGGCCTGTGGCCCACTCCTCCCAGGAGGGCCCTGGGCCCCAGACCCCTGCGTGCACAGTGCTGCGAGGCGATGTGCATTTTCTGCACTGGGATCTGGGTGTGCTCCACACTGGACCAAGGGCCAGGGCTGGTGGGAAATGGATCACTGGGGAGTTACAGTGGACCAGCGCCAAGAGCAGGAGAAGGACAGCAGGTCCCAGGCCAGCTGCACATGCCCTGGAGTTGGGGTGTCAGAGAGAAAATGCTTAGGACCCAGAGAGTTGGTTCAAAAGTTTCCTGCAAGGGGAAGGAGCTTCGCCGAGAAGGAGGGCCGTGTGGTCCAGGACAGGCCTCGGGAGACAGAGAGAAGCAGCTTCCTCTACATGAAGAGGGGTGAGCAGGGCGGAGTGGGGACATGAGAGCGTGTCTGGAGGGGACAGCAGATTCCAGAGGGGGACCCTGAGCCTGGCCAGGCCTTGGGGGGCCTGTCTCCTGCTCAGGCTGAGGGTGGGCCCGAGAAGAGGAGAGGAGCTGAACCAGTTTGGCAAGGGAGCCCGAGTTGCTCCTGGTCAGCGAGTCCACACTGTTCCTCCAAACATGGCGGAGGCGGAAATTGGGATGGTGGGCTTGTCCCAGCCAGCAGAGGGCTTCCCCGAGCCTCACCTGCAGAGTCTGCAGCCAGAGAGCCTCATGGGAGGTGCTTTCAGGAAGGCAAAGGCCAGGGATTTCCTAACCGTCCCTGTTGCACAGGGCCACAGGGCTCAGGCCACAAGGAAACTTTCACCATTGCCAGACCCAGGCCCTTCACGCCTGGGTTCAAATCCCAGCCCTGCTTCCTGATGGCTGTGTGCTCTGAGGCAGGGCGCATGGCTCTCTGAGTTTGGCTTCCTGGTCTACTATGAGAGATCTGTCCGGAGAGTTCTGTGAGCTGGCGAGTGGGAAGTGCCCCTCACCCAGCGTGGCTCAGTGACAAGCCCGGCGGGGAAACTAGGGAATAAAATGAAAGGTCTCCTGGTAGAAGCGGGGTTTACCCCTGCATTTACATCCGGGGAACTAGGGAATAAAATGAAAGGTCTCCTGGTGGAAGTGGGGTTTACCCCTGCATTTACATCCGGGGAACTAGGGAATAAAATGAAAGGTCTCCGGGTGGAAGGGGGTTTACCCCTGCATTTACATCCGGGGAACTAGGGAATAAAATGAAAGGTCTCCGGGTAGAAGGGGGTTTACCCCTGCATTTACATCCGGGGAACTAGGGAATAAAATGAAAGGTCTCCGGGTGGAAGGGGGTTTACCCCTGCATTTGTATCAATTCAGCAGAAGTCTTCCAGGTTCCCCGTACACACCAATAACACATAAATAAATCAACAGCGTAGGGAGAGAGTTTGCCCGATGGCTTTGTAGAAATGGAGCAGAAAGGATGCGATCAGAGATTTGATAGCACGGATGATCAGAGACGGCGCCAGTCACCCAGACCTCCCAGAGAAAGAACCCTGAGGGGGCGGGACCATGCCCCACACAGCGTCCTCCAGGGAGCAGGGGCCCCTGCATCCCACTCAGAGGACAAAGCAAAGGTGTTATCTTCCCACCCTGCGTACCGTCAGGCCCTGCCCCTGCCCCAGTGCTCCAAGCCAAGGATGAGGGGCTCCTGAAGTGGCAGGTCCACTGATCAGGCTGCCAGAGCGGCCCCTCTGCACAGGACACGTGCGGGGATTAGGTGCAGCAGACACTGGCCCTAGCCCGGCCCCTTCTCCATGGCCGCGGGAGAGCTGGGGCGCTTTCGCCAGCACCCAGCACGGGCTAGGGGGCCAGGTCCCTGTAGGGTGCAGTTTTAATTGTACAGTTGGGGTTTCCATCACTTGGGCTTGATCCCTCCCTGAGCCAGGAGAGAGAGAAGGAGAGGGAGAGGGAAATGGGGAGGAAAGAATGGAAGCAGGGAGGAGGGAGGAAGCGGGGAAAGCCATGACCCTGGCTTTATCCCGAGCACACCTGGGCCATCCTTCCCTGTCCTTCACCTGCCCTGGCCCCATCCTGCATTTGCTCAGTGGCCTCCATGGAAAGTCGCTTACCAAAAGTGAAGCAATACTGGTACAAAATAGACTTTAAAATGCACTTTACAAAAACCCAGCCACCCACTCCTGAAAAGCATTTCCACAGTCTTCTTGCATTACTAGAAAGCCCCAAGGTTCCCGAGCTAGCCTAATGACTGGAGTAATGGGGGTCCTGCCTCCTGACAGCACCCCACTGGGCAGCAGAAGGCCTCTTCCGTGCCCCCGACTCTGCCAAGCACATTCTCTGCAATCATAATTACATAATATTAATTGACACGAGCCATTTCTTATTTCATGCTAATTGAAAATTACTGGTTTTCCTCGTGCAAATAGCTCTTCATGTCAATTACCAAATGTGATGGGCCCCATTTTTTAATTAACCACTCTCCACCGCTTCCTCCTAAATCTAGTTTTAAATCGAGTTGACTGGTTCATCTTGTCACAATTATAGTAAATAATGACCAACATCCCCCAAAGGACATTTTCATTCTTACAGTATTGTGGATGGGGGACTTGGGGAAGGGTTTGGTCCACTTGCCTTTGATCTGCTGCGCTCCTTGTCTAGAATGAGTGCCCTTCACCTTCACTTGCTGTGGACCCAACCCCATCCTTGTTGCTAGACAGCAACCTTGGTTTTCACTTTGTGCCCCAACACAGACTCTTATGAGGGGCTCCCCAATTCTCAGGTGCAGTCTCTACTTTTTTCTTCTAGAATTCCCAAGGCATCTACCTCAAATGCTGTGCTTACCATGCCCTGGGTTTAATTGTACGCTCAAGTGAGCCCAGAACTGGATTATCCTCTACCTCAGCCCATGTGTTAATCAGTTTTCTGCAACTATAACAAAGTACTGGAGACTGAGTATTTTATAAGGAAAAAAAGATTTAGCTCACAGTTTGGGAAGCTGGAAGTCCATAGAGCTCTGGAAAGAGCTCCCTCAGCCACATCACCTCCCAGTGGGAAGCACCATGGCAGAAGGTCGCATGAAGGGGAGACATCATATTGTAAGATAAGAATCAAAGAGTGGGGTGAGGCCTGCCTTGCTCATTGATAATGATGCTCTCAGACAACTAGCCAGCTTCCCACAAAACTACCCTAATCTCTTCCAAGGGTAGTATAGCCAATGACCTAACAACCTCCCACTAAGTCCCACCCCTTAAAGGTCCCACGATCTCTTCACATCACCAAACTGGTGGACATTTCCAATACATGAGCCTTTCGGGGATGAACTCAAGCCATATCAGACCAGGATCTGTGTGTTCCCCACTGATAACAAGATAGGGCTTTAAGCCCCTAGTGTACATCCACCTGACCTGCAGCCATAGCCCTGTGGCATCCAATGCCTTCAGATCTCAGAAGCTAAGCAGGGTCAGGCCTAGTTAGTACTTGGATGGGAGACCACCTGGGAATACCAAGTGCTGCAGGCTTGGGAGAAGAACCTGGCAACCCACTCCCAAAAATCAATCTGCCATTGAAAACCCTATGAACAGCAGAGAAGCACTGACAATAGTGTTTTGCCTATTGTATGCAGGGTCGCTATGAGTTGGATACCAACTCGATGGCACCTAACAACAACAACATACATCCACCAATGAGATGCATCAGTCAGGTAAGCTGCATAACAAATCACCCCAGAATATATGATCCTAAAACAAGCATTTTTAAAGATCAGCTAGAAAAATTCTTTTGATCTGGACAAGGCTCAGTGGGTCTCAGCTAGCCTCACTGACACATTACTGGTCAGCAGACAGGTCCACAAGAAGGCAACTGGACAAGAGGGTCCCCACTGGCATCCTCTCTCCAAGTGGCCCCTCATTCCAGCAGGTTAGCCCAGGTTTCTCCTCATGGAATAGGCTTGCCCTCCCCAACTGTTTCACCATATCTTGCACTGACCAGTTCTCAGTTGCTAGGAAGTCCAGTGCCACAGTGCTCTTCATAGGTCCACCCCTGTGGAGGGACTATGAGGGACAGAGAGCATGGAGCCAGTGTTGATGGCTCAGAGCCCAGATAGAGGACATAGGCATGACTCTGTCCTACACACAGAGCCCATGTCATGACAAACCCCACAGGCTGTGCCCCACGCTCACATGCTCTGGGCTCTATGGTGGGTTTTGCCCTCCTGAAAGTCTCCCGTCACAAGCACAGAATCCCCACATAGAGGACAAGGCACAGCGTGACACTGCACAGGTATGTGGCTGTGCAGGGTCTGCAGGGCCCCCTGATAATTTCCCACAGTGTACTAGCCACGGTGTGCTAACCCCAAAAACCATGGATTCTTAAAACTTACTGGTGTCCATTTTAAGAGAACAGAAAATGCAAAGTAAGAGAAGAGCCGTGGGGTTGAGCTGCAAGGGGAATCGGTTAAACATTAAAACACCTGAAGCTTAGGTTTTATCGCTAAGTCAGTGGGCACTGGAGCTTCAGTTAAGCCCCTTACCTTCCTTGTCTTCGCTATGGTTTTTATTTAGTTGTGGATTCTCTGGCTACCCTGGCAAGGTTTCCATGGTGACCACAGAAGACGGCAAACACAGATCTAAGTGAAAGGAACACAGTGGTGTGTAAATATAGATGAGCACTACTATTATGAGAGCTGTCAGCCCCACAAACTAGCTGGAAACATCCCTAGTCCAAACTCCCAAGGCAACTCAGACTTGTGCCACCCCGTAGCAGAGAGGGATTGCATAATGCCCCACTGAATGAGCAAGGTGTGCCTCTCTATCCATGCATTCACCTTCATTCATTCAAACCATCTTTACTAAGCATCAGCTATGTGCCCAGCGCTGTCACCAACAATTTGTTGTTGTTGTTGTTAGGTGTGTGGAGTCGGTATCCAACTCATAGCAACCCTACATACAACAGGCAAAACATTATTGTCAGTGCTTCTCTACTATTCATAGGGTTTTCAATGGCAGATTGGTTTTCTGGGAGTGGTTTGCCAGGTCTTTCTCCCAAGCCTACGGCACTCGGTGTTCCCAGGCGGTCTCCCATCCAAGTAGTAACCAGGCCAGACCTTGCTTAGCTTCCGAGATCTGATGGGATTGGATGTCACAGTGCTACAACTGCAGGCGTTGTTATTAGGTGCCATCAAGTCAGGTCCAACTCATAGTGACCCTATGTATAACAGAAGAAAAATACTACCCAATAGTGTGCCATGCATGTGATCTTTTAATATTTGAGCACGTTGTTGTAGCCACTGTGTTTCTCCTCATTTTGAGTAATGCCACATCAGCAAATGGAGACCCCAGGGGCTTTCCTCCATTCTCATTATTAAGGCTGACTCTACTTTGAGGAGGCATCTCTTCCCTAGTTGTTTCTTGAATGCCTTCCAGCATGGAGGGGCTCATTTTCTGGAGCTATATTTGACAATGCATCTCTCCTATTTAGAGGGTTTTCAATGGCTAGTGGTTTTGGGAGTTGGCTGCTGGATCCTTCTCCCTACTGTGTCTTGATCAGGAAGCTCAGCTGAAATTTGTCCACCATGGGGGGCTCTGCTGATATCTGAAATATCGTGGGACAGCTTTCAGCATCCCAGCAACATGCAAGTGTCTACAGCATGACAAGCTGACAGACATGTGGGGGTTAACACCACTAGGGATGCCACTAGTAGTGCCCTCCCCATGTGGGGGTTAGCACCACTAGTGGGGTTAACACCACTAGGGACCTAGACATTAAAAAAAAATACAAAGTCAATTTACACATGGTGCTTGTGTAATTGGAATGTGCTGCATGAGAAAGAAGTAATATGTGATGGCTTCTGATACCCTCAAGGGTTATGGAAGTCTGTGCTACACCAAACGAGGATGGCAGAAGAGGAGGTGGAGCAGCGGCATTCCCTAGTACAGGAAAGGTGGTCCTGGCAGCCTTCACTAAGCAGGGAACATTTAAACTCAGAGCCAGAGGATTAGAAGGGAGTAAATGCCAAGGCTCAGACACAAAGCCATCCAATACAGCCGGTTGGTAGTAGAAATGCTGCACATTTGTATGTCCCAGTTTCCACTCCCATCCTCCCCTGCTGCCCCCCCTGCAGCCTGGAGGACATGGGCCGGATCGCTCTGACCTTGACCAGAGGGGTAAAAGCCCTTCCAATTACTGAGCCCTCTACCCTGCAAAGGAGGCTGCATCCATTTGATTATAATCTAGTGATTCGGCCACCCTCCTCTGTCCCTGGAAAGTCATTGCAACACCAGATGCAGAGTCTGCAGCCCCTCCACCAACCTGTCCACGGAGTGTGGGACAAGGAGAAGCAATCACTCTCCATGCCACCAGAGGCTCCCTCGTGGTCTCCAAAGGCTATGAGTTGTAGCCACAAGCTTGGTAAACCCCTCTGCTCGGGTCCAAATCAGCACATGCCACACTTGGGCCTTTCATTGCATGAAAAGCCGAGCCTGTCCCCATCCTGGTCCGAAGCCTCTGCTTATTAAGGGCCTGCAGAATGTGAAGCAACATGAACATAAGCAGGTCCTCATCCGGGGAGGCCTGTGACACTTCAAGGGGGAAAGAGCCATGGCCAAGCTGGGGACAACATGAAATGAACTAAAACTGTGTGTGTCTGAGAAGAGTAGGAGGCAAAGCTTTAAGGTCAATTTAGCATGATTTAAATATTTCCACTCATTAGCAATGATTTAGGATGCATTTCCTTTTCTCCCCCCC